>RXID01017050.1:0-21868 GCA_005019695.1 Trichopus zeylanicus subsp. travancoricus
GATGGTGATAACTATATACAATAGGAAAATCCAAAACCACAAGTAAACCTCTAAAAGTAGAGATAACTTCAAAAAAGAACACCAAACATAAACCCACACTAATTATTTATATTTTTTGGTAAGCATAGCAATTCTACAAAATGGTGGGAGTTTGAACTCAAGAACAAATGAACTCATGTCCAATCCAAGAGCTAAAGCCAGACAGCTCACTGGATTAATTTGCTGAACCATTTCCATATTTGGTGAGATCCATTAAAAAGGATCAACAAGACCTCCCCTTTGCAGCAAAAGAGGGTGCCCACGGCAAAGCGAAGGAGCCTTGCATGCTATTGAGGAGTGAATCCAGGGTCTCTTCCGACTCCTAATATAGCTCCTTGATTCATTTGTAATACATAAATGGGAAAATGAACTCTTAGATTTATATTTGACTTCAACACAAAAGAGGGGGGAGAGGGGGGGGGGGGGGGGGGGGGGGGGGGGGGGCAAAATTGTCTAAACCTTTCCTTGTTATTTTTGTTAGGTTCAAGTTTAATAGGAGCAATATTCTACGACTAACAACTCATTTATTTTCAAACCGATCGATTTACTATCTATTATTTGATTTAGTAACCATTTATGTTGGAATAAGTCAATAGTCAAATGTTTTGGCAATTCTTCATGGGGGGGGAATTTAATAGAATTTTGAATTAGAGCTTTCGATCTTTGTTTATTCTTCGTAGTAATAATATCTCTTAGGTTGCAATGATAACTTGGTATATCCACTATATGATTATTAACTAAAATATGTCTATGATTAACTAATTGCTTAGCTCCAGGAATGGTCGATGCCATACCCAATCGATAAAGGATGTTATCTAAATGCATCTCAAGTAGTTGTAATAAAACTTGACCTGTTGACCCTTTGTCTTTCGAGCGATATGTACATATCTAAGTAATTGTCATTCTATCAAACTATAATGAAAACACAATTTCTATTTTTCTTCAAGACGAATATGATATTGTGATCTTTTCCCAGAACATGATTGGTTTTTAAGATCACTTTCAGATCTAGGCTTTTTACTAGTTAGTCCTAGTAAAGCCCCCAAATGGCATATTTTTTGAAACGAGGTCCTCAGTAATGAGACATAAAAAAAAGGACTCCTTTTTATTTTATTGACATTTCATTTCTTTTGGAGTTACAGTAAGCTAGGTGCCAGGTTGAGTCTTGTGGGTTAGGGATAGTTTGACAAGCAAGTTTAGCTAGTTTAGGGAAAGCAATAGTGAAAAGAGAAACCGCGTTTTCAGTTCCGTTCAAGCTTGCATAGAAAACTTCCTCTTCGTATGCCATATTTCAGTCTATTAGGTCGTAGAGAATCTTTCCATTTGACTCAAACAAGTAGTAGTTCCTTCTATCCATTATAGCTCTTGCTATCTTTGGCTACAGGTGACGGCGCTAGTGGAAGGTTGTAGATCACAAGGAATTCCTTCTCTTGTGGGTCTGAGTGTAGAGGAAGCTAGGTGACAACTAGTGCCTCTTTGATACCATAAAGGACTTCGCTCAATTGATATTTTTAGAATTGGCTTTGGAAAGAAATAAGATTATTTCCATTTGCATTGCCTGTACTCGTTCAGTTGGAGATTGGTAGGTCATAGATAAACCCAGCTCTTGGTCGTCGAAGAAGAGAGAACTGCTTTTGCTTATCTACTCTTGCATCTAACATAGGCTAGCTTTCCTCTTGTCGGTTGACCATGACAATCATACCTTCTAATTGTCTATGATCCGTTATAGTAATCAGTTTTGTTCTGATAGTACGGTTGTCTTTTTCTCACAAAGAGTACAAAAAAAGTCAATAAGCAATTATGTACAGCACCCACGTACATCCTTATAGTCTTTTTGGCCCAAGGAATAGATAGGGCATTCAATTAGTAAAGCGGGTTTCTTCTTATTGCTCAACATGAGAATATTCCTCTTTCTCCTTTTATGAGCAATAGTAGTTGTTTTTTCTTCCCTTTCATCCATTGCGGGGAAAGTCATACTCCAACTATGCAAATCCCTATATTATATTATGAATCTTCATTACAAGTAAGAAAGGTAGGTAAGGGGTGACCAATCCTTTAACATTACATTAGAAAAGCCAAGGACGAAAGGGAAGGGTTTTACATTTGTAATCCACAGCCACCAAGACTTCTTATCAACGCTCCAGCCATATTGGTTAACAAAAATCCATTACACCAGTCAGGGTTCTTAATAAAAGAAAGTGTGATAGTCTGACTTTCATATCCCTTTCTGGCCAATTGCCATTTCAATTTTTGATGCTCGCCTCTTCCCGAAGCAAGGGCGAAGTCTGTAACCGTGTACGAGGCAATGTTCGTATTCCCCATAGCCTGCGACACCCCCAAAGCCTATCCTATGACCGAGTGTGAGATAAAAATGACAGTATAGTATGATAAAAGCTACAAAAGAAATTCCATTAACGCCGTTATGCTATTACAGGTTTAGCTTGTATTGTAGTCTTTCATCTTTCCTGTAACTGGTAGCGCCCTATTTAGGTTTAGGCCCAATAAAGTGAGTGTTCTAGATAGCTTCATTTTGAGAGTGAAAAGTCTCGCTCCTAGTCTTGTTACAAGTATTACACTCATATACATGTCTTATTCAAATTCAAAGGATAAATGTATTTCGGCTAGGATTCTTTCGAAAATGAATGCTATTATTGGTAGTGGATTTGCCTGTTCTTCTACTGCCAAACTTGGTATCATACTAAATGTCAACTTGCTTATCTCAAGTGGAAGCCATTTAGTTTAGGAAAGGCAGTCCTGAAAGCTTTATTCTATGAAGGGGTTGAACTCTTGATTCCTGTCCTTTAGCCTAAAAAGTGTGAATGCTATAAAGTTCTCGTTGATCTTTCCTCTTGCCTAATCAAAATTTGACCCTTGAACTTGAGCTGCTATGCCCCTTTAAAACTAGTTGGAGAGAAGGAAGAAAGGTCCTACTAAGATCTAGAGAAAAAGAGAGAGGCATCCCTTTTGGAATTCTAGCTTTGGGCTTTGTTTAACTGAACTAGTATCATAGCAATCTCTTTAGCATCCCGCCATTCCTGACTTTAGGAGGGGGAGGGGGAAACATGAAAAAGAAAATCTTAACTGAGCTAGCTCAAGGTCTTCCTTCCTTTTGCCCAACTTCTTTACAGTTCGGATCGACATAATGGAATCTACTAGGTGGATAAGAGATGGCTTTCACTCTGATTTCTCCCAGCACCCAATCTTAGTGACTCCCTTCTTTGTGCAGCAGTCCTGCTCGTAAGCTGCCCCTCTTCCAAGTCAACATAAGCACCATGATGATTCTCATTTACGGCATGCATAGCAAGTTGGGGTATTGGGATTTGTAGTCGATGTTCTTCCTTGCCCATGCACAGGAGGCCTAGGCATAGAAGAGTTGGCTTAAGTTTTCAAATTCCCATCAGCAATAGGATTCACCATAGGGTTTACATCAGGAGCCGGTGGAGGAGTAGTCGAAGGCCCAGGTTGAGAAGGATCCTTGTTGGTCATTCCTTGATTGATTCTCTTGGATATAGCATTGCATTAACTATGATGAATCATTGGATCAGTCGCAGTCATCCGAAGGGGGGAGGGAATACCTACAAGTAACTCAGTAACAGACTAGCTCACCCCTATTGATTGAGCATTTTGCCTTTGATTCTTTTTAGCTTACAGAAGCATGTACAGCTTTAGTCTATGGGTTACTATACCAGTTGGAGGGAACTTTATTGGTCTATGCTCTTTATGATCGACAAGAGAGGATTTTTTCATGTGAATGGCTGGTTGACAACCTCAAGTCGGCCAGTTGGAGGTTACTAGAATAGTCAATTCATATATGATTTAGAGCAGGTGTGATAGGAGCTGGAACATCATCTACCCTCAAATACATAAGAGGGAATGTTATTTTGTTGCAATAGAACCTCATTTTCGATTTGTTAGGAGTGGGTTCTAAATATAGATAAAAACTCCCCACCTGCAACAAGATTTTCTTTTCTTCTGGTCAACTCTACTTATTTGAAACTATGTTTCCTTGGCCAGCCCCTTCCCTTTCTATTCTAATTCTACTACATATTCTACCTGAATATACAAGTTTATTCCATTTCGTTCATCAAAAGGTTGGAACCATCGATAGATATGTTTGCCATTATTTGGATTTGGATAGGAAAGACCAGATCAAGATGCAGGAACGAGATAGGCCTTCCCTACCCATTTGTTAAAGAGAGAGAAATCAATCAATAAGTAGTGTATTATCTAGCTTCTAAATGCTGTATCCTATGATAGTGGACATATCGAGATAAGATAGCGATCCCACACTACTGTCAGATAAGTGCACAATCCTAATCATAATACTTTGTTAATAGAATAAGATTCTCTGGACTAAGTCCACCCCTTCAAGTATCCTCCCGCCATAGGGCTTCTCACTCATATTCGTCAGAACTCTAAGTTAGCACTCACTTGGACCACCCACACCACACTAATACCAATAAGGCCTGTCCTCTAGCCTACGGTCTCGATCACCAATCGGGCATACACCCTACCTTCATCTAGTCACCCGAGTATGTACCACTACTCACCAATAGAAAAAGGAATGAAAAATCTTTCGATGAAGAAGAGCCCTTTTAATGGGACATTTCATGCGGACTATCAGGCAGGTTGAAGTGAGCTCACTATGCTTTTGCCTCCCGATCATTGCACCTAACTCTTAATGTTGGGCTTTAATGAGTTCTAATATGCAACACACTTTGCTTTGAAGATAATGAAAGGATGGGTCAGACTACAAAATGGATCTGCTTTCTGGTCGCCTCTAACTATCAATCAAGATGGTTTTTCTGAGAAAGAACGCTTTTTAATTGCCTTTACCTTCCCTTCCCTAGTCAGGGGGGAATGAACTACCACTACACCCACCCATGACTCGTATGGCCCCAACAAATACTCGACCTGAAAGAACACATGGAATTACCCACGATCAATTTTGAAACTATTTTTAAAAAGAAAAAAAAATGGACCTTTGGTACTTGAGTAGTTTCACACTAAGCTCTTCGATTCTGCCTCTCTACTATTTTGGTAGTTGTCTCTATGTAGTGGTCCACCTTCGTTAAGCTTCTAAGAAGTGACTAGTTTAGTCTACAAAGTGAAGTACTTGCTTCGCCTTCCCCTTACCATCACCATGCAACTAGATCTATAATGACTAGTGAGTCGGAACATGTACATAACTAGGCAGAGCGCTGGGCTGGGAATTGCAAGTAGAAGTCTGGGTAGGAAAGAAAGGTTCAAAAATAGCTAGATTAGCAGGAGGGAGGGTGGCCCCACCCTAAAACAAAGGTGTACATACATAACAAGAGGTTAGTTATGTTGATCCCCTTCCCATCTATATTGACCAGGAAGAGGGGGAGGCTCTTGTGAAAGCCTTGCCCGTCCTTCTCTATTTTGAGGGATCCCTCATATTGATGATTCTAGACTTCACGAACTCATAACAGATAGCTAGGAACAAGAAGAGGATATGTTGTCTTTGCCATAGTAGGTCCTTCTCCTTTCGCTGAGATGGTTGTGTTCGTTCATTGCAGCACAAAAAATGAAGAAGTTGGAATAACTCAAAAAGAGGCCATTGAGAGCTTCTGTTGTCTTTTTTTTAATAACTATATAATCTTGGACTGGCCCCCTTCGCATGGCCTAGAATGAAAAGTGGTCCATGCTACTACTACTATAAGGCCTCTCAACTCCTCCCTCAGGACACTGTTGCCTTGCCATGGGGATGGGGTAGCCCTAACTTCTATAGGTCCTTGGTTTGACCTCCAAATGAGAATTGAGGTCATTGTGCAGGCGTCTCATCCCTAAGACTTGCTTGCTCTGTATGCAGTGCCCCGTGGTTCCTTGAGTGCCAACTGCAGAGAGGAATGCCATCCACTAGGCGCTATTTGCCACTAACCACTTGCCCACCAGCTGCTTGAGCTCCACATTTCATGTTTGTTATCCTAACTGTCTCCTCTACTCTACCAAGAACCTTGCCCCTTCTTCTATCTTATCTACCACCTTATTCCTTGGCTCCCTATTGCTCCAGCCGGTCATTGTAATAGCTTGCTTCTTGGGTGGCTCGCACCTCGACCCTGGGTGGTGCGGCTGAGCCAGAGTGGGCGCACATGTATGTATTCGGGCGCACGCATAGAGGCATGATTAGTTCCAAGAATCTCATTGAACTAACCATAATAAACTCCTTCTCATTGTACTAAAATGGAGGTTTGATTTGAACGACTAGGTACAACATCACATTTGACACCTGAGGAAGGTATAACCCAACTATGAGGTATATCAGCAGATGTTAAAATCATGTGTAGATGAGTTTTGGCTGGTATAACTACTCTATTGTCCACTTCTAATAAATGTGATAGACCCAATTCTAGATCATCTTCTGGAATCATATAACTGTCAAAAGTGAATGATTGTTCATCAAAACAATTATAGTCTGAATACTCATAAGGTTGGGTCAACATCCGCTTCCCCCAAACTTGACTTGCAAGTTTCCCTACAAAAAGCTCTCGATGCCTACTCTTAGAAAGAGCACTATTCTTATTTAGTTAGGTAGTTCTACCCCCTCTTAGAGACCGTAAGACCATGGTGGAATCGAAGGCCTGCTTACTATTAGGTAGGCAAGAGGGGACCCTTTCTCGCCCAGCCCTACCTACTTCAGTTAAGCTGGAATCAAAAAAGACCTGGTTCCACACACATAAGACAGGTAGAAGGCATGAAATGACCAGTTCATCATAGAAAGCAAATTAGATCCTATAATCATCTTCTTTATAAATAAAATATGCAGTGAAAAGGGATGCTAGTCGGCTCAACGAAGTTTTAGGCCCATCAAGAATGATTCCTCACTGCACATATCAGGGGCCAAGTCAAATGCTCAAGTATGGATTCCCTATATTCTCATGTGAATGGCCAACCCATAGATCTAAAAGGATCCATCCATAGGCCTGACCGAAAAGTTTGTCCACAAAAAAAAATTCATTCGTTCATGAGATCTCAAATTTCCACGTTCTAGCGTGCATTATGCCAGCAGGTCCCACCCCCAATGGATTGAGTCACCTTAGAAAGATGAAAGCTATGAGGAAAAAGTCTATATCCTCTATAGAAGGAATAGGATCATTCTTTTTTTAGAAAGAGGTCAATTCTTTGTGACGTGACCTCCCACTGTTCATGACATCCCTTACTTCTCACTGCAAACGGCTCATTGGTTCCAGAGTAGAAGCGTTGGTCCCCTTCGGTCAAGTGCTTGTGCTTGTTGTTACCTACCATAGGACCTCTATCCCCAAAGCCAAGAAAGAGGAGCAGGAACAAGAGGTTGTCCTCTCCTGGCCCAGTAGTTCCACAACAACTACCGTTGTTGTTGCCAACGGAGATCCCCATTATGGAAGGTAATGGGCCGGCCATTAGGTGGGTATGAGAGGATTAATGTCGGATTCTTAAGGACAAATGATTGATTTATCCATTCAATGTAATATGCTTGAGGGACTTTCTTTGACGGAATATAGAATTTCTTGCTATGGAGCCCCCAAAGGCATTATAGATACTATTGTACAAACATCAAATGTTGGATACCTCATGCATAGACTTGTTGAAGTAGTTCAACACATTATTGTACATAGAACAGATTGTGGTACTATTCAAAGTATTTTCGTGAGCCCTCGAAAAGGGATGATGATGAAAAAAATGTTAGTCCAAACACTAATTGGTCATGTATTAGGAGACAATATATATATGGGTCCACGATGCATTGTCATTCGAAATTAAGAGGTTGGGATTGGACTTGTCCATCGCTTGATAATTTTTTGAGCATGACCAATATATATTCAAACCCCTTTTACTTGTAAAAGTACATCTTGGATCTGTCAACTATGTTACGGTTGGAGTCCTGCTCATGGTGATCTGGTTGAATTAGGAGAAGCCATAGGTATTATTGTGGGTCAACGAATTGGGGAACTAGGGGCTCAGCTAACATTAAGAACTTCTCATACTAGTGGAGTATTTACAAATGGTACTGCTGAACATGTGCGAGCTCCTTCTAGTGGAAAGATCCAATTCAATGTGGATTTGGTTCATCCCGCACGTACCCATCATGGACATCTTTTTTTTTTTTGTTCTATAGACGTGTATGTAATTATTGAGGGTCAGGATATTTCATAATGTGAATATTCCACTATCACTCGCTACAGGGCATTTGAGTTCCTTGTTATGCCCTTCGATCTCACCAATGCACCAGCCATAAGGATGAAAGTTTTTAAAGCGAGGGTCAAAATGTGCAATATAGGCCCACTTTGTCTAGTGAATTATGAACACATTGGAATACCAACCTGCAGGAATTGTATCCAGAGCCATTCCTCTCAATGGTTGCTTGTACGGCTTGAAAAACATACTTCATGAGAACTCTAGAAAATGACTATCGAAGCAGGGAATTTCGGCCTAATCCCACGAAAAAGAGTTATGGAACCACTTAAGAAATGCGAACATCTTGAACTTTAGAATTGTCATCTTACATCTTTTTAGGTACTGGGCGAGCGAGAGCAGATTGGCGGTTCTGTATCAACACATGTGCCTATGACCAGAGCACCCGCCTACCCAATTTTTATCCTCACTCTAGATAAACAAGCTTACACCATCCTTCCTTGTGCTTCCCCCGCTTCTAATTAGAGAGCTATACTGAGTTATGGGTCAATGAATGAAAAAAATCTTGCTACCTACTCTGAAAAAAAAAATATTGGGATTTCCCTACCTAAAGCTCTCCTTACACTTGGAGATACCAATCCATCAAAGAGAAAGTGCAAGATAGAAGGTAAAATATGGGTCCAATTCAAAGTTGCCCTAATCAAAATAAGGGGAGTGTATGGACCAAAGAAGAACAAGATTGAATTATATTTTCCAACAAGTGGTAAGGGCTCTCTAGCAATCAATAGTGCTTCCCTTATTTATTGTCTGTCAGCTCATTTTCTACCAATGCCAATTAACCTTAAAATTAGTTATTCGATAGAGTTCATCTTATTATTATACAATATTATGCAAGAGAGTTCTTACTATGACTAAATCTTTCATTCTAGATAAAGGTTTTGAAAGGCAACTGGCAACTTGAATAGCTTTACATGTCGTAAAGTGGGGAAAGACCTATTACTTGGTCTAGGAAAACACCATACTCAGGAAAAAATGACTTATCAGAAAAACTAACAGGATGGTTTAAGGTTCATTTGCCTATGTAGCAGTGGGAAGCTACACCAGCAAGTAGTACTACCAAGACAACAACGCAAATAACCATTGCTAAACGATGAGAGAAATCCCCCTCAAGGACGCTACAAATGGATGGTTCAGGTAAACTACTACTACTTGCTACGAATGTATCTCTAACTAGGATAACCGTAGACCCATCACTCTGAGGATTATAGATAGAATAGTGTTTCTAAGCAATTCCAATTTGTTAAAATAGTAAACTAATCGCAAAGCTATCATACGATGTGGGATTGTGGACCATCTTGACATGAAATTATCCATATGTTAAGATATCTACGACAATAGCAAGGGCTATAGCACAATTAGGTAGAGCACCTCGTTTACACGTGCGCCAATGCTTTTCAAAAGAAGCCAATTATACAATGAACATAATTGATCATATTGAGATGAAAAATCGATGTCTTACTCCGGAACAAGAGAACAATAGCCTGACATATATTTTATTTGGTTTGGTTCAGTCTGATTTTTTTTAGTGCAAATTAAAGTGCCAAATAGAACCTACCGTTGATTTAATAATTGATATGGTGAATACCCAGTCCACATTCAATGCTAGGCATAATGAATATAAGGACCTTAAAATCATCTCTTTAGTCTTATGAACTTTAAGGTGTACGAAGTTTCATATTTGACTCTTGTAGAGGAGCAATAGAAACTCCATTTAACTTAGGTTGATCTAGGCTGGAGGCAGACCTAAGTCAAAGTAATCCTTCTTTGAGAGACTTTGGTATTGCTCCTAAATTAGAATTCAAATAATGATTATGAATCAGAGCACGCGGAGCCATTTTATTCACTTTTTATCTTCCTATGAAGAGAAAAAATATGGTGGACTAATTGATCTTTACATCAATTGATGAAAGAGTCCAATGTAACAAAATGCATGTTGGGGCTTTAAAATAGCTCAAATCATTTTTTTAATATAATAATAAGTTTGATCTGTTTTACCGAGAAGGTCTGCGGTTCGAATCCGTATAACCCTAATAGATTGATAATAGTTTATAATAGTTTTTATCTCCTTATTTTATTTATGGACAGACCGACCGATCAGTCAATCTATAAAAATCAAAGTATTACGTAGTTATGTATGTATAGGGACAAGAAAAAAATAATCCACTCTAACGGATCCTAGTGGTGATCCTAGTGGTATTTGTAAAATATGGCATAATCTAAGATGTTCATACTAATTTTTTTTATTAATCCTCGTGGATTAATTTCTTTTCCTGCCCATGATCAAAGAGTTAGTGATACATTTGATTTTTTGGTATACTCAATCCCAGTCAATTAATGAAGTGAAAATCATGACATGATCGATCCTATCTAGAAACTCTAACCCAACCCAACCAAATTGAATCCTAAGTCACATGGATTTAAACCTATTCTTCATCTTGTATTTTTGTAAGTCCCTTGACTAATTGCTTTCGGTCAGAACCTCCATTGAATTGATTATTTTAGAAATAATCCACTCTAACAGATACTATTGGTATTTGTAAAATATGGCATAACCTAAGATGTCCATACTATTTTTTTTTTTATTAATCCTCGTGGATTAATTTCTTTTCCTAATTGCTTTTTCATCAGAACCTCCATTGAATTGATTATTTCAGAGATAATGAATCGGTCCTAAATGTATCAGCCTCTCTTCAACTATATTCTATGCTACGAGTTGGGTTGGGAATTTAATTTGTCGAATCATTCAATAATGTGTGATTCTATATATTGATAATAGATATTCATTATTCTTATAATCCTTATATTAAATAATAAACAATATTCCAATTCTATTTATTAGTTTTTCTTAGTCTATTAGTGTTTACTATTTCATTAGAAATGCTAAGTGGTACTTTGTTCGATGAATCTTTAAACAAGACATGCCTACTGTACAACAAACAAACTTTAAGCTATGCGGTTTGATTCGATCAAAATAAATTATTGTTTTGACTAAGAAATTCTATGGATAAATTAATGATCCCAATTTCAAATCAAATAATTCTACATATTCTAGATTAATAGGAGTACATTTATATTTTTTGCTTCACAAATATGATATTTTCTGGGCATTTTTGATAATATCAAGCATTATTCCTATCTTGGCATTTCTAATTTTCGGAGTTGTAACCCCAATTAGTAAAGGACCAGAGAAGTTCTCTAGTTATGAATCGGGTATAAACCTATGGGGGATGCTTGGTTACAATTCCGAATCCGCTAAACCATGTTTGCTCTAGTTTTTGTTGTTTTTTATATTGAAACGGTCTTTCTTTATCCATGGGTAATGAGTTTCGATGTATTGGCCATATATGTATTCATAGAATCTTTCATTTTCATGTTTATCCCAATTGTTGGGTTAGTTTATGCATGGCGAAAAGGAGCATTAGAATGGTTTTAGCTAAATATTTGGACAAAAAAAGAAAGATTACAATTGAGACAGTTATGAATTTAATTGAGTTTCTGTTACTTGACCAAAGGACCCCCAAGTTAGTTATTTCAACTACATCAAATGATCTTTCGAATTGGTCAAGACACTCTAGTTTATGGCCGCTTCTCTATGGTATTAGTTGTTGTTTCATTGAATTTGCTCCATTAATAGGCTCGCAATTCGATTTTGATCATTATGGATTGTTACCAAGATTGAGTCATAGGCAAGCATACCTAATTTTAATAGCTGGCATAGTAACAATGAAAATGGCTCCTCCTTTAGTGAGATTATATGAGCAAATGCCTAAACCAAAATATGTTATTGCTATGGGAGCCTGTACTATTACAGGAGGAATGTTCAGTGCTGATTCTTATAGTACCATTTGGGGAGTCAATAAGCTGATTCCTATGGATGTCTATTTGCCGGGCTGCCCCCCTAAACCAGAGGCAGTTGTAGATGCTATAATAAACTTCGTAAGAAGATATCTCAAGAACTCCCTAAAGATATAATTGTCTCAATGGGAAAATCGATGTTTTACTGCTAGTCACAAGTTTTATGTTTGACATAGTACTCATATTGGAAATTATGATCAAGGATTGTTCTATCAATCATCATATACTTCATAAATACCTGAAGAAATATTTTGCAAATATAAAAATTAAGTATCTTCCTATGAATTAGTGAATTAGCTAGGGTTTTCTTATGCAGAATGAGAAAGAGCATGTCAATCTTTAAAAATTTTCATTATAAATTGAGAAATACTTGTACAAGTACAAATAAATATGGGAGAAATCAAGAAGATGTAGGGTCATTTATCTAATTGGCTAGTCAAGCATGAGCTTGTTCATAGATCCTTGGGCTTCAACTATCAAGGAATAGAGACTTTAGAAATAAAAATAGAGGATTGGGACTCCATTGCTGTTATTATATATATATATATGGTTATAATTATTTACGTTCCCAGTGTGCCTATGATGTAGCACCGGCGGATTTTTAGCTAGTGTATATCAGAATATAATATGGTATAGATAAAGCAGAAGAAGCATGCATAAAAATATTTGTATCTAGGAATAATCCTAGAATCCCGTCAGCTTTCTAGATTTTAAAAAGTACGGATTTTAAAGAGTAGGAATCTTATGATATGTTAGGAATCTCTTATGATAATCATCCACTCCAATGTAGAATTGAAGTTCGTAGTCCATGCGTCTCATCTTGTGCAGCGGGAAGCAAAACCCCTTTTGGGGGATTCAATCCAGAACAAAATAATTTTATAATTGTTTTGTTTCGAAGCAAAGATGTCCATGGAGGCTAGTTCATCCTATTCAGATATTCATGACCAAGAGGTACTATATTCTCTTTCGAATAGGCCCTGAAAGGAGAAGGAAGGCTGGAATGCCAACAGATATCTATCTATTCTCTAATTTATCCGACTCGATACCATTTTGGAAATTTCCAGTGCCAAAGTCAATGAATGGGTAAGTCACCAATCCCTAAAATGGACTATGTCCTTTATCTGCTAGGTTATAGGTACTGGTGGATAGTTTATTAGAGGTTTCAATCAATCTACCCTTGTGTGATTCCTATTGAATCATATACTCAGGGGCGGGTGCAGGGCGGGCAATTTCAAAATAGAATCCTCATTCATTAGATAGAGAAGATCACCAAGACTTCGTGATCCATTGCCGAACCAATTCCAATTCCAACAGCTCAGACTTGGATTGTGGGGATCGCCAGAATACTTCATATCAACAGATAAGATACTCGGTATATCAGTATAATATTGATTTGATCCAAAATCTGTTATTGAATTGCTCATTCAATGAGTATTCTCAGTATTATGCCATGAAGAGGATTCAAACCTCCATGCTCTTTTGCACAAGATTTTGAGTCTCGCGTGTCTACCATTTCACCATCAAGGCATCTTGAAAGTGAATCATATTGCATGAATATGATGTCTATCTAGTGTCATATATTCCATATATGACAAAATGACAAAGGTAGAGTGTTGGAGTATTTCTATTGATCGATCGTATAGGCCCGAGTCAGACATCAAATTGCTTTGATTTGCATTATTCAGAGGATATCTTATATATATGAAAAACATGTACAATCAAACCTATATCTCGATTCAATAAAAGCCCCAAAAAAGTGAATATGGTACCCAAATAATGATAGATATGGCAAAAGTGGGTCCCATTATGCCTATTCCTAATCTAAAATAGATTGTGAATGTAACAACGTAGGGATCCATATGTAAGTAAACATAGTATCTATTTACATACGCTCGAATGACCCCTTCTTATAATTCTCATAATAAGAATATACATAACCCTACTCTAGTGTGGTATGGTATGGAATGAACTTATAATCTGATGATCAAGTTGATTCCATGATTATAAGTTCATAACCATAGTCCCTTCCCATTTTGGATGGAACAGATCCACTAATTCTTTTATTCCAGTTAGTGAGAGGGATCTTGAACTAAGAAATAGACCTAGAAGCTAAAAGAGGGTATCCTGAGCAATTGCAAGAATTGGGTTCATTGATATTTCTGGTATAGTAGATGCTATCACACATACAAGCATACTCAATTCGATGGAATTGTTTGATTCTAAAGGGGATCTACGTACACCTCCATGTACACATGCATCATGTCATGAAATATTGCTATCGTCGCCCTTGATAGGTGGCTCTAGAATTCTTCATTCTAAAAGGCCTGATGACATAACAGTAGGTGCCCCAAGGTGTGGTTTTCTCTTGGTCACTCTCAACAAGGCATAGGTAACCAGAGAACCCATCCATGAAGGGGAGCATCTCGTATCTGACAGTGTTGTTGATGAGGACGTCGATATGAGGAAGAGGAAAATCATCCTTCGGGCAAGCTCTATTGAGATCTCTCATATTGATGCACACCCTGACTCATCTATCCTTCTTGGTAACTGAAATGATGATGGCTACCCACTAAGGATACAACACCACTCTGATGAATTTCGCCTTGTGTAACAACTCAATCTCTTCCTTAACCATCAAGGCGGTCTTTGGATGGAGTCTAGCACACAATCGGAATACTATGTTTTCTTGCAAAGCCTTTGAACCAAAATGACTACTTTCTCTGATCAAGCTAAGGAAGCACCATACCCCTCCCTCTTATTATAACTCGAGTATATGCGCTCCTCTCCATTCTGTGACTTCACATGTTGGTTCTCCTCTTACTCAAAAATGAAAATAACCCTATTGGGAGACCCAGTGCTCCAAGTGAGTTTAGTTACAGAGCGGGCAATAAGAGCCTTTCTTGCAGAATCCAATCCATCACAATGAAAAGGACTAGCTTTAGGCTTATCCATCCATGCATCAGATGGAATCTTTAGAGATCGACGTTCCCACATAAAGTCATAGAATGGTTGACTCTGGTATATGCTCCTTTGCCAAGCTTTATGAAAGAAAGAGTCCAGGGATCAGAAGGAAATTGATATGCCTCACACAAGCTACTCGATAGGCTTAGTAGATAAGGCGGGATTGAAAGAAGAGAATGGCTATTCCTATCATTAAGAAACTAGGGCTTTGGCTCCATCAATGAATTAGTTTCCCCTAGAATTGCTATTAGAAAATACCTCAAAGAGCATCCTTCAAAGCGGGGTCCACCTTAGTCGGAAGGTGTGAAGAGAATAAATCACTGTAGCAACACTGTAGCCGTACAGACAGCTGTCACTGTAGCTGACAGACAGCTGTCACTATAACTACTGTAGTCGTACAGACAGCTGTCACTGTAGTAGTCTGTACTCTAGTATAGGGTTACTGTGCATAGGACGGTGACCACTGTACGTAGGGGCGGTGCGCACTGTAGCAGAACACTGTACACTGTAGCAGGTACACTGTACACTGTAGCAAGTACACTGTAGCACTGTAGCGCACTGTAGCAGAATGACGTAAGCGCTTACGTCATGAGCTCAGCCCGCCCTCTATATAAAGGGGGCGGTAGTCCCATTGTAAGCAGGTCAAGAAACAAGTTTATATGTCCAGAAGAGCAATAAGAATCTGAGAGTTTTCCATATCTCTTTCTTATTTCTTGTTGTTCTCCACTCGAAATCCGCAAAAGCGCCGAGCTTCCGCGAGACAATCGCCGGGCGACCGTATAACCGGCTGGAGACGCGAATGGTATCAGAGCTTGTCAAAGATATGGCAGCGTAAACACCTTCGAGGTCAAGGTGCTAAGAGTATGAGGTAAGGGTTCGTTCTTGCCATTTCCTGTCCTGTATTACCGTGTTAAGACTAGGGTTGAGTTCATCAATTACGAATTCTCGTCCTTTATGGTATTATGCGGATTAGGCGGTGACTGATCTGAGAAAAAGAACAGGCCCTAACTTGGCAGTTGAGGCAGGAGGCCTGTTGTAAGCCCAAGGGCACGCCTGTGTGATCTCAGTATAGTCTATTCCTAATCTGGAACTTATCTCTAGGATGGTTTTGGTAATTATGAATTAAGCTTATATGTCTGACGCATGGGAAAAATCTATTCAGGAATGGTATGAGCATTCCCGAACCTCTAATCTCGAATACCTTGACCTTGCTTGAACATCTAAAGTTACAACAAACCAGCTAGCACATAATCTTGCTGTAATCTACGACAAGACTTGCCTGTCATCAAAAGTTCACCTAAAGAACTTTAAACAAGTACTTGAACTGTGTCAGAACATCACACGAGAGATCTCGGGACTAAGAGACTCTCTGACGAACTTGACAACTGTCATACTTGACAGTAGAACCTTCACACAACAAGACGCCAGGGAACTTGCACTTGAAACAACCAGGCTACTTCGACAACCAGAGAAGGATAGTCTAACACTATCTCTACACATCAGTGAAGACCTTGCTCAGGTAAAAAGGCTTCTTTTTCAGCTAGAGCAAAGCGGCATCACCCAGAGGCCGCAGGAGGCCCAAGGAAGCCTAAGGGTTTTCAAAAACCCTTTCGACATACTCAGGGAGGAGCAGGAGAAGCTTGAAGGCGAATGACGTCAAGGCCGAACATCCAGTTGGCCTTGGAACAACCGTCAACATCGTCTCCACTCTTCGAAGACCAGATTCGAGGATACAGGAGAACTCATCGGCGCCTTCACGCCGCCCAGCAAGCAACAAGAAGGGTGGGCCAGTTCCTCATGGGGCGGAGCACCCCACAGCATACCTTGGAACAGCAACTTGATCCACAGGTACAGTTGAAATTGTCGATGCAGGAGAGAGCTGCAATCGTCCCTGCGGAGGTTCTCTACCACTCCCGAAGGGATGATGTACACCATAAGGTGTACACGCACAGATCGGAGGAGTCGATCTTGTGTGTCAACAACAACCAAGTGGACCTTTCCTTCATCCAAGAGGAGAACTACCACCAACTGCAAAGAAGCGGAATGCAGTACATACACCTTGGGGTACTGCAGCTTCGAATCCAAACACTACACCGACAGGAGGTCGGAACAATAGCACTGATTGTCTTTTGAGACGGTCGGTGGGCAGGAGACAAGGCCATATTGGCCACAATGGAGGTCGATCTGGCTAAAGGCAGCCAGTTAGTTTATGTCATACCAGACATAATGCTAACTATTGGAGATTTTTACAGAAATCTCCAAGTCTCTATCCTGACCAAAGGATATGAAAACTGGCAGAATGGAGAATCCAATCTGCTCATCACCAGGGGACTGGTCGGACGGCTGTCGAATACTCCAAACGTAGGTTTCGCCTACGAAATTCAAGGGGTCGTGGACTACTTGGCAAGCCACGGCGTACATGCCCTCCCAGGACGCAGGTACTCTGCCAAAACACTACAGGGACGAAGCTGGGTTGTGCGACCAACCCAAGTGCTTACCCCAACACAACCTGAAGAGGTGACCAGCAGGAGCCTACTTGACGGGAGTATCTCCCTCCGATTCGGAGGATACAAGCCAGTGGAAACACACAGGAGGTCGTGTTACCTCCAACGAGATGAGGAAGTCCAGAGCGACGAGGAGGAGTTCAAAGCCACTCATATCCTCGCCGTCCTAATAGATGAAGCAGCACAAGATGAAGAGAGCGATGACGAAAGCTATTTTCATCAGCTTCTGAACAAGGACTTTCTAGAAGGAGACTTGGACTACCCGTCCCCAGCAACAAAGTGGGACGTATACCCTGATGACGAAGAAGTGTACGACAACCCCTTCCAGCATGAGGAAGGTAACACCTGCACTATTCCCATAATTAATATCATAGCTGCAGGATGTGAAGCTGAGCCGGAGATGGAATACCCGGTACTGAAAAAATTAACTGAGCAGTTGTACGCAAGTACAATGACTTCAGCGGCATCACCACACCGTCCATACATGCCGCCAGAAGATGCTGCAATGGGTCCTCCGGGATACCCACCAGCTACAAACACTGTCCCCTCAATGTCCCGGATGACACCCACATTTGCACAGCGAAGCCAAGGAAGGTTCCAGAGAGGCTTCAACAATGAAATGTGGACCCTGCCTTCTGCTCAGCAGAATAGCGGGGCTATGTTCGTGATTCCTGAGCAGCTCGGCCTCTTTGATGAGGCATTTTCCAGATGGGAGGCCATTACAAGGAACCACATTGCGGGCATAGGATTCACTGACACGAGGGACAAAATCGAGTACATCGAGAACCTGCTAGGAGAGGCTGAAAGACTCGTCTGGGTGCAATGGCGCATGCAGTACGGGAATGAGTATCAAGCCACTATTGCTGCAGGAGAAGGAAGAGCTGGCACTCAAAATATCCTCTCCCAAATGAGAAGGGTATTTTCATTAGAAGATCCAACGCAAGGGTCAACCCTTGCCCAAAACGAAGCTTACCGGGATCTGGAACGTCTTTCATGTGAAAATATAAAAGATATACTGCTTTACATGAATGACTATCTCAGGCTCGCAACGAAGACAGGAAGACTCTTCATCAGCACGAAACTATCCGAAAAATTCTGGATGAAGATGCCGGGAGAACTAGGCCGAAGAATGAAGACGACCTTTGATCAACAGTACCCGGGAGCCAACATAGGTGTGATCCCGAGGATTCTCTTCGCCTACAAATTTCTCGAGGAGGAATGCAAGGATGCTGCATTCAAAAGGTCCCTCAAGGACCTTTCTTTCTGCGGTAAGATCCCGATCCCAGGTTACTACACCAAGGAGAAAAAGTACGGGGTCAGAAAGGCGAAGACATACAAAGGGAAACCGCACGACACTCATGTGCGGATAGAAAGGAGGAAGCACTTGATACGCAACAGACAGTGCAAGTGCTACCTCTGCAGAAATGAAGGGCACTTTGCAAGAGAATGCCCGAATGACAGAAGGAACGTAAAGAGAGTTGCCATCTTCGAGCAGCTCAACGTTCCCGAAGATTATGAACTCATCTCCGTAAAGGAAGGGGAGGAACAAAGTGATGCCATTTTCAGCATCTCTGAAGGAGAGGACACTCAAAGCCTTCACTACTCTCTCAGCCCCCTTCTACATGAGGATGCCATCTATGCCCTCAGAGAATGGGATACCTTAGGGGAACCCACTGGCAGGTTTGACTACTATGTCCGCTATTCCCCACCTCCATCTTTTTACTACGACTTTCCTATAGTAGCAACCGGATGGGGTGATGATAAGGAAGAACCTGCTGGGACCACTAGTCCCCCAATACAGCCGCAGCAAGGAGAAGCTGCTTCTGCCACTCTCGAAGTCGAAGAAGGACATCACCCTCTACCACAAGAAGGGGAGGGGTGTTCGTATTACCAACACCAGACCATGGAGGCACACTGCCTCAATTGGAGATTTACAGCCTGCAACCTGTGCGGGCCACACTATGATAAAATGGAGGAGCCAACTACATCAGCCTCGCTTGTACCATGTCCTTCCCAGAAGCTGCTGCAAGAGCAGCAACACTACATAACAAGGTGTGAAAAGGAGATCAAGAAGCTGCAAAGGAAGGTAGCATACTACAAGCAACAGGCTCGAGAGCTCAACAAAAGCTGGCAGGAAGATACTTCACCACCATCTGAGAATAATTACATGAGCTCAGCTGCTTCGGTCGACCCCTTTTCTGCAAAAGAGACCTTCTCAGTAGCTGACTTTCCTGAGCCCTGTCAGCACCAACCTCGGCAACGACGACCAAGTCGACAGCATCACCGCTCTCGCCGCCACTGCGCAACACTACCATCTCTATCAGATGCTACAGACGACACCATAGCTACACCAGCAAACACTATCCCCACAGACCCGGCTCCACGCAAAGTGATGCCAGCAAACCAGTGGAGGCGACGTCTCCAAGCGACCCAGTCCAACAGCCCAGCAAGTCCAAAAGGAAAAGGCCCTAGTACCAGTAGCAAATAGCCGCCACGACTAGCAAGCGGAGCGTGGTGGGAAGGTGTGCAAAGAATAAAACACTGTAGCAACACTGTAGCCGTACCGACAGCTGTCACTGTAGCTGACAGACAGCTGTCACTGTAACTACTGTAGTCGTACAGACAGCTGTCACTGTAGGACAGCTGTCACTGTAGGAGTCTGTACTCTAGTATAGGGTTACTGTGCATAGGACGGTAACCACTGTACGTAGGGGCGGTGCGCTGTAGCAGAACACTGTAGCAGAATGACGTAAGCGCTTGCGTCATAAGCTCAGCCCGCCCTCTATATAAAGGGGGCGGTAGTCCCATTGTAAGCATGTCCAAAGAGTCTGTAGATTGTCCAGAAGAGCAATAAGAATCTGAGAGTTTTCCATATCTCTTTCTTATTTCTTGTTGTTCTCCACTCGAAATCCGCAAAAGAGCGCTGAGCTTCCGCGAGACAATCGCCGGGCGACCGTATAAACCGGCGAAGAGACGAATGGTATCAGAGCTTGTCAAAGATATGGCAGCGTAAACACCTTCGAGGTCAAGGTGCTAAGAGTATGAGGTAAGGGTTCGTTCTTGCCATTTCCTGTCCTGTATTACCGTGTTAAGACTTGGGTTGAGTTCATTGATTACAAATTCTCGTCGTTTATGGTATTATGCGGATTAGGCGGTGACTGATCTGAGAAAAAGAACAGGCCCTAACTTGGCAGTTGAGGCAGGAGGCCTGTTGTAAGCCCAAGGGCACGCCTGTGTGATCTCAGTATAGTCTATTTCTAATCTGAAACTTATCTCTAGGATGGTTTGGGTAATTATGAATTAAACTTATATGTCTGACGCATGGGAAAAATCTATTCTGGAATGGTATGAGCATTCTCGAACCTCTAATCTCGAATACCTTGACCTTGCTTTAACATCTAAAGTTACAACAAATCAGCTAGTACATAATCTTGCTGTAATCTACGACAAGACTTGCCTGTCATCAAAAGTTCACCTAAAGAACTTCAAACAAGTACTTGAACTGTGCCAGAACATTACACGAGAGGTCTCGGGACTAAGAGACTCTCTGACGAACTTGACAACTGTCATACTTGACAGTAGAACTTTCACATAACAAGACGCCAGGGAACTTGCACTTGAAGCAAACAGGCTACTTCGGCAACCAGAGAAGGATAATCTCGCACTATCTTTACACACCACTGAAGAACTTGCTCAGGTAAAAAGGCTTCTTTTTCAGTTAGAGCAAAGCAGCATCACCCAGAGGCCGCAGGAGGCCCAAGGAAGCCTAAGGGTTTTCAAAAACCCTTTCGACATACTCAAGGAGGAGCAGGAGAAGCTTGAAGGCGATTGACATCCAGGCCGAACATCTAGCTCGCCTTGGAACAACCGTCAACCTCGTCTCCACTCTTCGAAGACCAGATTCGAGGATACTGGAGAACTCATCGGCGCCTTCACACCGCCCAGCAAGCAACAAGAAGGGTGGGCCAGTTCCTCATGGGGCGGAGCACCCCACAGCATACCTTGGAGCAGCAACTTGATCCACAGGTACAGCTGAAATTGTCGATGCAGGAGAGAGCTGCAATCGTCCCTGCGGAGGTTCTCCACCACTCCCGAAGGGATGATGTACACCATAAGGTGTACACGCACAGATCGGAGGAGTCGATCTTGTGTGTCAACAACAACCAAGTGGACCTTTCCTTCATCCAAGAGGAAAGATACCACCAGCTGCAAAAGAGCGGAATGCAGTACATACACCTTGGGGTACTGCAGCTTCGAATCCAAACACTACACCGACAGGAGGTCGGAACAATATCACTGATTGTCTTTCGAGACGG
>RXID01017053.1:0-5000 GCA_005019695.1 Trichopus zeylanicus subsp. travancoricus
CTACTACCACTACTACTCCTACCATGAATAATACTATTGCTACAACACAACTACGTCTGTTGTTGTTGCCACTGCTACTAGTGCCAAAACAACTACATTTCCAGCGACTACAACTACAACTACTACTACAACTGCTGCTGCCACAGCTGCTCTTGCAACTACTACATCCACGACTACTACTACTACTACTGCTACAACAACAACAACAACTTCTTCTTCTACTACTACTACAATTGCTGCTACTACTACAACAGCTACTACTAGTACTACAACTAAAACTAATACTGCTAAAACTAATACTACTACTACTACAACAACAACAACAATAGCTACTACTACTACTACAACTAAAACTAATACTACTACTACTACTTGTACTACTACTACTACTTGTACTACTACTACTACTTGTACTACTACTACTACTACTACTACTACTATTACTACTACTACTACTACTACTACTCCTATTACTGCTACTACTACAACAACAACAACAACAACAACTACTACTACTACTAGTACTACTACTAATACTACTACCACTACGACTACTAGTACTAATACTACTACCACTACTACTAGAACTATCACAAATACTACTGCAAGTACCACTATTACGATACCATTACTTCTACTCCTACAAGTACTATTATTACTAATACTACTATTATTATGACTGCTATTGCTACTACAACAACTACTACTGCTACTACTCCTACAACAACAACTACTACTACTATTACTGCTTCTACGTCTACTACTTATACTACTATTTCTCCTACTAATCTTATTACTACTACAATTATTACTACTACTGCTGCTGCAGCTGCTATTGCTACTCGTACTATTATTGCTATTTCCATTACTACTGCTACTACCACTACTTCTATAGCTACTCCTACAACTACTGCTGCTACTACTATGACCACTATTACAACTGCAACTACAACTACTGCTAAAACTATGACAATTACGAATAGTCCAACTACGACTATTGCTACTACTACTTCTACTACTTCTCTGACTCCTATTACTACTCCTACTACTGCTACTACTACTGCTGCTGCTACTACTACTGCTGCTGCTACTACTACTACTACTACCACTTCTACTATGGCTACTACCGCTAATAGTACTACGACAACTACAACTGCTGCAACTAGAGCTACTTTTCATATGACTACTACTACAACTACTACTTCTTCAACTATTACTACAACTGCCACTACTACTACTACCACTATTACTTTTGTTGCTTATGCTACTGCTACTACTTGTACTACTACTCCTGCTGCTATTTCTGCAGCTACATCTATGACTACTACAGCGACTACCACTACATCTACTACTTCTACTACTCCTACTACTCCTACTACTATTGCTACTACTACTATGCTACTGCAACAACTACTATAGCTTGTATTACTACTACTCGTACAACTACTATTACTACTACTAATACTACTATTACTGCTACTACTGCTACTCGTGCAGCTACCATTACCTCTACTAATACTATTAATACTCCTATGATTGCTACAACTACTCCTAGTGCTACTACTACTCCTCCTACTACTACGACTATTACTACTACTACTCCAATTAAAACAAATTCTCCCTCTACAACTATTAATACTGCTTGTACTACTACTCCTACTACTATAATAATACTCCTAGTACCAGTACTTGTACTACTACTACTATAACAACAACAACAACAACTACTACAACTAATCCTACTAATCCTACTACTGCCACTGCTACTATGACTACTACTACAACTAGAACTTCTACCACTACTTCTACTACTGCTGCTGCTACTACTAGTACTTCTACTACTGTTGCTGCTACTACGACTACATCTACTGCTACTACTGCTACTACTACAACTATTACTACTACAATTACCACTACTGCTACTAGTATGACTACAACAACAACTACTACTCCTACTATTGCCACTACAGCAACTACTAGTACTACTTCTTCAACTACTACTACTACTACTATTACTCCTACTACTACTACTGCTACTACTTCTACTACTACTACAACTACAGCTACTACTACAGTTACTGCTATTACTATACTACTTCTACCATGAATAATACTATTACTACAACACAACTACGTATGCAGTTGTTGTTGCTGCTACTAGTGCCAAAATAACTACATTTGCTATGACTACTCCGACAACTACTGCTACAACTGCTGCTGCTACTCTTACAAGTACCACTGCTACTGCTACTCTTGCAACAACTACTACTGCTACTACTACAACGACCACAACTACTACTACTATGAGTCTTACAACAACTACTATTGCTGCAACAACAACAACAACTTCTTTTGCTAGCACTACTAGTACTACTGCTACAATTGCCGCAACTACTACAACAACAACTACTACTACGACAACTAAAACTAAAACTACTAAAACTAATACTACTACTACTGCTACTACTACAACAACAACAGCTACTACTCCTACTACAACTAAAACTAATACTACTACTACTACTACTACTACTACTTGCACTACTACTACTACTACTAGCACTTGTACTACTACTACTAGCACTTGTACTACTACTACTAGTACTTGTACTAATACTACTACTACTACTCCTACTCCTACTCTTATTACAACTACTACAACTATCACAAATACAAATACAACAACAACAAATACAACAACAACAACTACTACTACTACTTCTACTACCAATACTACTACCACTACTACAACTACTACTACTACTGCTACTACTACAATTATCACAAATACTACTGCAAGTACCACTATTATGATACCATTACTTCTACTCCTACAACTACTATTATTACTAATACTACTATTATTATGACTACTGCTGCTACTACAACAACTACTACTGCTACTACTCCTAGTACTACTACTCCTACGACAACAACAACTACTACTATTACTTATTCTACGTCTACTACTTATACTACTATTTCTCCTACTACTCCAACTACTACTACAATTACTACCCGTACTCCTGCTGCAGCTACTGCTGCTACTCGTACTATTACTGCAATTTCCATTACTACTGCTACTACCACTACTTCTATAGCTACTCCTACTACTACTACTACTACTACTATGACCACTATTACAACTACAACTACAATTACTACTCATACTACGACAATTACGAATAGTCCAACTATGACTATTATTACTACTACTTCTACTACTTCTCTGACTCCTATTACTACTCCTACTACTGGTACTACTACTACTACTAATACTACTACTACTACTACTACTACTATTACTACTACTACTACTAATTCTACTACAGCTACTACGACTAATAGTACTACGACAACTACAACTACTACAACAACTACTTTTAATACGACTACTAGTACTACTACTACTTCTTCAACTATTACTACAACTGCCACTACTACTACTACCACTATTACTTCTACTTTTTTTGCTACTACTACTACTCGTACTACTACTACTGTTGTTGCTGTTGCTACTGCTATTTCTACTGCTACTTCTACAACTACTACCGTGACTACCACTACATCTACTACTACTACTATGACTACTACTCCTACTACTACTGCTACTACAACTACCGCAACTTGTATTACTACTACTGCTACAACTACTATTACTACTGCTAATACTACTATTACTGCTACTAGCTCTACCACTACCCCAACTGCAACTACTGCTACTCGTACAACTACCATTACCTCTACTAATACTATTAATACTCCTATGATTGCTACAACTTCTCCTAGTGCTACTACTCCTCCTCCTACCACTACGACTATTACTACTACTACTCCAATTAATACAAATTCCCCCTCTATAACTTACTAATATTGCTAGTACTACTACTCCTCCTATTATACTAATTCTCCTACTACCAGTACTAGTGATACTACTGTTACTACTACTACTACAACAACAACAAAAATAACAAATACTACTACTACAACTAATCCTACTACTACTACAACTAGAACTTCTACCACTACTTCTAATACTACTGCTGCTGCTACTATGACTACATCCATTGCTACTACTATTACTACAACAACTACCACTACTACTATTACCGCTACTACTACTACTATGACTACTACAACAACTACTACTCCTACTACTGCCACTAAAGCAACTACTAGTACTACTTCTTCAACTACTACTACTACTACTGCTGCTGCTATTACTACTACTACTCCTACTACTGCTACTATTTCTACTTCCACTAGAACTACAGCTACAACGACTACTACTACTGCTACATTTACTACTATGACTATTACTACTCCTACCATGAATAATACAATTAGTACAACACAACTACGTATGCTGTTGTTGTCGCTGCTACTAGCGCCACAACAACTACATTTGCTACGACTACTCCTACAACTACTGCTACAACTACTACTGCTAGTCTTACAAGTACTACTGATACTGTTACTCTTGCAACTAATACTACCGCTACTACTACAACGACCACTACTACTACTACTATGAGTTCTACTACTGCTGCTGTTGCAACAACGACAGCAACTTCTTCTGCTAGTACTTCTAGTACAACTAATACTACCGCTACAATTGCAGCTACTACTACAATAGCTACTACTAGTACAACAACTAAAACTAATACTACTAAGACTAATACTACTACTGCTGCTACTACTACTACAACAACAACAACAGCTACTACTACTACTACAACTAAAACTAATACTACTACTACTACTACTTGCACTACTACTACTACTAGTACCTGTGCTACTACTAGTACTTGTACTACTACTACTACTTGCACTACTACTACTACTAGTACTTGTACTACTACTACTACTACTACTACTGCTGCTGCTGCTACTACTACTACTACTACTACTACTACAACAACAACAACAACAACAACAACACCAACTACTACTACTACTACTACTACTACTACTACTACTAATACTACTACTACTTCTAC
>RXID01017053.1:7500-22728 GCA_005019695.1 Trichopus zeylanicus subsp. travancoricus
CTACTACTCCTACTACTATGACTATTACTACTACTACTCGCATTAATACAAATTCTCCCTTTACAACTACTAATACTGCTAGTACTACTACTCCTACTACTATACTAATACTCCTACTACCAACACTAGTAATACTATTGTTGTTACTACTACTACTACTACAATAACAAGTACTACTACTACTACAACTAATCCTACTACTACTACTGCACTAGACTTTCTACCACTACTCTCTACTCTACTGCTGCTACTACTCGTATACTACTTCTATTGCTGCCTACTTACGACTAACTTTACTGCTACTACTGCTCCTCCAACACCAAACTACTACTACTATTACCGCTACTACAACTACTATGACTACTACAATAACTACTCCTCCTACTACTGCCACTACAACAACTACTACTACTACTTTTTCAACTACTACTACTACTACTATTGCTACTACTACTGCACCTACACCTACTACTACTACTACTACAACAACTACTACTATAACAACAACAACAACAACAACAACTACTACTACTACTACTACTACTACTACTATAGCTACTACTACTACTACTGCGACTACTACTACTACTATTACTACTATAGCTACTACTACTACTACTGCGACTACTACTACTACTACTACTATAGCTACTACTACTACTACGACTACAACTACTACTACTACTATAGCTACGACTACTACTATGACGACTACTACTACTCTGGCTACTAATGTGAGTACTACTACTACTACTGCAACTACTAGTACTACAACTGCAACTACTACTGCTAGTGTTACTACAAGTATTACGATTGCTAATACAACAACTACTTCTACTACTGCTGCTACTACAGCTACTGCTACTACTACTACCAATGCTGCTACTGCTATAACTACTACCACCACTACTACTACTACTCCTACAGCTACTAACACTGCTCCTACTACCACTACTATTACCACTACTACCACTGCTACTACTACTACTCCTCTTACTACTAGTACTACTACTACTATTACTAATACTACTACTACTACTACTACTTCTACTTCCACTACTATTACTACTACTACTGCTACTTCTATTACTATTACTACTACTATTTCTAATTCTACTACTGCGACTAATACTCATAATACACCAACTACAAATACTACTATTACTAATAGTACTACTACTATTATTATTACTGCTACTGATACTACTACTACTACTAGAGTTGCAACTACTACTACAACTACTACTAGTATTCCAACTTCCACTCCTACTACAATCATTGCTAATACTACGACAGCCACCACTACTCTTACTACTATTCCTACTGCTACTATAGCTACTACTATAACTAATAATACCACTCCTCCTCCTCCTCCTCCTCCTCGTCCTCCTCCTCCTCCTACTACTACTACTACTACTACTGTTATTAATGCTATTACTACTACTACTGCAACTACATCTACTGCTACTCCATCTACTACTCCTACTTATCCTACTACTACTCCTACTACTACTATTCCTACTACTACTACTACTACTACTATTACTACTATTACTACAACTACTACTACTACTACAACAACTACTTCAAAGACTACTACTAGTACAACTACTAGTACTATTTCTGCAACTACTACAACTACTATAGCTGCTATTACTGCTACTACTACTACTACTGATACACCTGCTACAACTACTACTATTGCTACTACTACTACTACTACAACTACTATTACTATTACTACTACTACTACAATTGCTGCGGATGCTGCTACTACTTCTACTACTACTTCTACTACCATTACTGCTACTACTGTTACTACTTCTACAGCAACTTATACAACTACTCCTATTATTACTACTACTACTCCTACTTCTACTACTACTACAGCTACTACTACTATTGCTACTGCCACTACTACATGCTAATCCGGCTACTA
This sequence comes from Trichopus zeylanicus subsp. travancoricus, assembly GCA_005019695.1. NCBI lineage: Eukaryota > Viridiplantae > Streptophyta > Magnoliopsida > Dioscoreales > Dioscoreaceae > Trichopus > Trichopus zeylanicus. The sequence continues at coordinate 9,440 of RXID01017053.1, forward strand.
CTCCTACTACACCTATGACTACTACTACAATTACTACTAGCACTACTACTACTACAACTACTACTACTACTATTACTACTACAATTACCACTGCTACTACTACTCCTATTACTAAACTTACGACTACTCCTACTTCCACTACTAGAACTATTACTTGTACCACAACTACTACTACATCTATTGCTGCTATTACAACTACAACTCCGGCTATTGCTACTATTTCAACTACTATTCAACAACAGCTACAATAACAACTGCTACTACTACTATTACTGCTATTACCACTACTACAACACAACTACTTGTGCTGCTATTGCCACTACAACTAGTGCTCCTATAGCAACATTTGCGACAACTATTGCTACTATTGCTGCTGCTACTATTACAACAACTACTGTTGATGCTGCTCTTGCAACTACTACTACTGTAACTACTACAATGACCACTACTACTACTACTATGAGTATTACTACTACAACTACTGAGACAACAACAGTAACTTCTTCTGCTACTACAACTAGCACTACTGCTACAGCTGCTGCTACTACTACAACAGGCACTTCTACTACTACTACTAAAACTATTACTATTACTTGTACTGCTACTACTACTACTACAACTATTACTACTACTACTACTACTACTACTACTACTACTGCTGCTGCTGTTGCTGCTACTGCTACTGCTACTACTACAACTACTACTACTACTACTACTACTACTACTACTACTACTACTACTAATACTACTAATACTACTAGTACTAGTACTAGTACTAATAATACTACTACTACTAACACTACTACTGCATCTACTACTACTAGTACTACCACCACCACCTCTACTACTACTACTACAACTACTACTACTGCTGCTACTACTACTACTACTACTACTACTACTACTTCTACTACTACTACTACTACTACTACTACTAGTACTACTACTACTCCTGCTGCTACTACTCCTACAACTGCTACTACTACTACTATGGCTATTGCTACTGCAACTATTACAACTACTGTTGCAAGCACTATGATTACTACTACTATTACTTCTACTCCTACAACTACTACTGCTACTACAACAACTACTACTGCTACTACTCTTAGTACCACTACTACAACAACCATTACTGCTATTTCTCCTACGACTCCTACAACTACTACTCTTTCTGCTACTATTGTTGCTACTGCTGCAGCTGTTGCTAAAATTATTACTGCTATTTCTATTACTACAGCTACTACTATGACTTCTATAGCTACTCCTACTACTACTCCTATTACTACTATGATTACTATTGCTACTACAACTACTACTACTGCTAATACTTCTACTATTAGTGCTACTACTACTATTACTACTGCTACAACTATTACTACTACTACAACTACAACTATTGCTACTCCTACATCTGCTACTACTCCAACTCATATTACAACTCCTCCACCTACCACTATTACTACTACTACTACTACAATTACTGCTACTACTACTACTACTACTACTACAACTTCTGCCACAAATACTATCGCCACTAGTACTACTACAACAACTACTGCTACTGCTAATACGAATACTACTACTACAACTTCTTTCACTACTACTACTACTACTGCTACTACTACTACCGCTACTGTTACTTCTACTGCTGCTGCTACTCGACCAACCACCACTACTACTTCTTCTACTGCGCTGCTATTGCTGCTGCTACTTCTACTACTACTACTGTGACAACCTCTACTTCTTCTACTACTACTACTATAAATACTACTCTTACTTCTACTACCACGACTATTATATTACAACTACAACTACTACTACTTTAATTACTACTTTTCGTACAACTACTACTATTATTACTACTAATATAACTACTACTGCTACAACCCCTACTACTACTCCTACAGCGACTCTTGCTACTCGTACTACTGCCATTACTTCTACTAATACTACTATTACTCCTACAACTACTATTACTATTCCTACTACTGCTACTACTACTCCTACTACTATGACTTTTACTACTACTACTACAATTAATACAAATTCTCCTAGTACAACTACTAATATTGCTAGCACCACTACTCCTACTACTACACCAATACTTTAACTACTAGAACTACTAATACTACTATTACTACTACTGCAAGTATTACTACTACTACTACTACTACAACTACTACTACTGCCACTACTACTGCTGCTGCTGCTACTGCTGCTATGAGTACTACAATAATAACAACAACAACAACTACTACTACTACTACTGCTACTGCTACTAATACTACTACTACTACTACTACTACTACTACTATTACTACTACTATTACTACTACCATTACTACTATTACTACTACTACTACACCTTCGCCTACTACTACTACCATCAATACTACTACTATTGCTACAACGACTAATACTTCTACTACTACTACTTTTACCTCTACTATATTTTCTACTACTACTACTACCACTATTAGTACTACTAAAACTACTACTACTACAACAACTACTGCTACGGCTAATACGAATACTACTACTACTGCTACTATTTCTTAAACAACTATTACAACTACTACTAGTACCACTACTACTATTACTTCTGCTGCTACTGCTGCTGCTGCTACTAATACTACAACAACTACTACTACCACTACTCCTACTACTATTAATGCTACTGCTTCTAGTACTACTACTGCGAGTACGACTACTCGTTCCACTACTATGTCTATGACTACTACTCAAGCTACAACTGCTACTACTACTCCCCTACAACTACAACTGCAACTGCTTGAATTACTACTACTCCTACAACTACTACTATTACTACTACAAATACTACTATTACAGCTACTACCATCACAACTACTCCTACTGCAACTTCTGCTACTCGTACTACTACCATTACTTATTATAATACTACAATTACTCCTACGACTACTACAACTGCTCATATTGATACAACTACTTCTCCTACTACTACCATTATTATTACTACAATAATAATTAGTACAAATTCTCCTACTATGACTACAAATACTATTAGTACTACTACTCCTACTACTACTGCTGCTACTACTAATACTACTACAACTACGACTACAGCTACTGCTACTACAACTACTACAACTACAACAACTACTATTACAACTACTACTAGTACCGCCACCACCACCACCACTACTACTACTACGACTACTACTGCTACTACTACTACTACAACAACAACTACTCCCACTACTGCTACTACTACTATTATGTCTATTACAACAACTACTACTACTATTACAACCACTATGGCAACAACTAGTACTATTCTTGAAACTACTACTACTACTACTATTACTACTACACCTACACCTACTACTACTGCTACTACTACTCTACTACTACTACTACTACTACTACTACTACAACTACAACTACTACAACTACTACAGCTACCACTACTACTTTGACTACTACAGCTAGTATGACTACTACTATTATAACAATTACTACTCCTACTACTACATCTGCCACTCCTACTATAACTACTACTACTACTACCACCACCACCACCACCACCACCACTACTACCACTACTCCTCCTCCTCCTCCTCCACCCTCTACTACTACTCATACTACTACTATTTCTCCTATTACTACTATGACTATGACTACTACAAATACTACAACTCCTACTACAATGACTAATACTACTACAACTACTACTATGACTACTATTTCTACTTCCACAACTACTACTGCTTCCACTATGACTGCTACTACTACAACTACTATGACATCCACTATTACTACTATTGCTACTACTATGACTACTATTTCTACTACCACTGCTACTACTATTTCCACTACAATTGCTACTACTTCAACTACTACAACAACAATTATTATTAATACTAATACTATAACAACAACTACAACTATAACTACTACTATCCTATAGCTACTACTACAACCCCTACTACTACCACTTCTACAACTACTGTTACCACGACTGCTTCTACAACTTCTACTAGTACTACAACACCTACTACTTCTACTGCTACTACTACTACTACTACTACTACTACTACTATTACTACTGCCACTAGTACTACTTTTGTTGCTACTCCTAGTACTACATTGCTACTACAACTACTGCTCCAACTACTACTTCTACGATTGTTACTACTACTACTCCTACTATTGCTACTATTACTATTACTACTAATATTACTACTGCTTCTCCAAGTCCTATTACTACTCCTACTCCTGCCCCTACTACTAGTACTACTACTAATACTGCTACTACACTGACTACTATTACTACTACTACTTCTACTCCAATTGCTACACCTAATACTTCTCCCACTACTGCTACTAGTACTTCTACTGCTATTACTATTGCTAGTACTACTATCAGCACTCCTGCTACTACTTCTGCTACTAATACTTCCACTACTATTGCTGCTATGACTACTACCCCTACTTCAACTACTACTACCTATGGCAGTAATAATAGAACTAGGAGTAGTAGCAGTAGTAGTAGTTGGAGAACTAGTAGTAGTAGCTATAGTAGTGAAAGTAGTAGCAGCAATAGTAGTAGTAGTACCAGTAGTAATAGAAGTAATAATAGCAGCAGTGGTAGTAGTATTAGTAGGAGTGACAGTGCTAGTATTAGCAGTAGTAGTGGTAGTAGTATTAGTAGTAGTGGTGGTGGTGGTGGTGGTAGTAGTAGTAGTAGTAGTAGTAGTAGTAGTTGCAGCAGCAGCAGTAGTAGTAGTAGTACTAGTAGTAGTAGTTGTTGTAGTCATGGTAGTAGTTGTAGAATTTGTAATAAGAATAGCCGCAATCATAGTTGTGGTAGCAAAAGTAGTAGTTATATAAGTAGCAATAGTAGGAGAAGTAGTAGTAGTAGCAGTTATAATTGTAATTGCAGAAGTAGTAGTAGTAGTAATAGTAATACTATTAGCAGCAGCAGTAGTATTAGTAGGAACAGTAGTAGTTCTAGTAACATAAGTAGTAGTAGTAGCAGCAGTAGTGATAGTAGTAGTAGAAGTAGCAATAGTAGCAGTAGTAGTAATAGTAGTATTACTAGTAGTAGCAGCAGAGTAGTAGCAATAGCAGTAGTAGTAGTGGTAACAAAAGTAGTAGGAGTAGTAGTTGTAATTCTAGTAGTAGTAGCAGTAGTAGTAATTATAATACTAGTTGTAGTAGCAGTAGTAGTAGTAGATGTAGTAGTAGTTGTTATTGTAGTAGTAGTAGTAGTAAGAATAGTATTAATAGTAATAGTTGTAGTATTAGGAGCAGCAACAGCAACAGCAGTAGTAGTATTAGTAGTAGTGGTAGTAGAAGGAAGAGTACCCGTAGTAGTTGAAATAGAAGTAGTAGTAGTAGTAGTAGAAGTAGTAGTAATAATAGTAGCACTAGCTATTGTAGTAGTTGTAGCAAAAGTAGCAGCAGTGCTTGTAGTAGTAGTAGTAGTAGTAGTAGTAGTAGCAGTAGTAGTAGTTGTTGTGTTACTAGTAGTAGCAATAGTGTTAGTAGTAGTAGTTGAAGTAGTAGTTATAGTCAGAGTAGGTTTAGCAGTATGAGTAGTAGTAGTTTGATTAGTAGTAGTAGGTGTAGTTGTAATCAGAGTTGTAGTAGTAGTAGTAGCGATAGGAGTAGGTGTAGTAATAGAAGTAATAGATGTTGTAGCGGTAATAGTAGAAGCTATAGTAGTATTAGGAGTAATAGTAGGAGTAGTAGTAGCAATTTTTTTAGCAGTAGTAGTAGCAGAAGTAGTTGTAGTAGTAGTAGTAGTAATAGTATTAGTAGTAGTAGTGGTAGTAGTAGTAGCTATTGAAGTGGTAGTAGTCGTAATAGTAGTAGTAGTTGTAGTAGTAGTAGCAGCAGTAATAGTAGCAGTAGTGGTAGTAGTAGTATTCATAGTAGTAGGTATAGGAGTGGTAGTTCGAACAGCACCAGTAGCAATAGTAGTAGTAGTTATTGTAGCAATGGTGGTGGTAGTAGTAGTAGTAGCGGTAGTAGTAGTAGTAGTAGTAGCAATAGTAGTTGTAATAATAATAACATTGGTCGTAGTAGTGGTAGTAGTAGAATAGTAGGTGGAGAAGCAGTAATGGTAGTAGCAGTTTTAGCTGTAGGAGAAGAAGTGGGCATAGGAGTTGGAGAAGTAGGTATAGTAGTAGGAGTAGCGATAGGAGCAATAGTTGTAGTTGCAGCAGTAGTAGTAGTATTAGGAGGTGCAGTAATAGTAATAATAGTAGTAGTAGCGACAGCTACTACAACTGTAGCAGCAGCAGCAGTAGTAGCAGTTGAAGTAGTATTTGTTGCAAAACTAGTAGTAGCAGTAATGGTAATAGTAGTAGAAAAAGTATTAGTAGCACTAGCAATAATAGAAGTAGTAGAAAGTAGAGTGGTAGTACTGTGATAGTAGTAGCAATAGTAGCAGAAGCAGTAGCTACAGTAGTAGTAGAAGTAGTAGTGCCAGTAATAGTGGTATTCATAGTAGTAGTCATCATAGTAGTAGTGGTAGACAAAGTAGTAGTAGTAGTAGCAGTAGCAGTAGCATCAACTGCTCCAATAACAGTAGTAGTAGTTACAGTAGTAGTAGTTGTAGTGATAGTAATAGTAGTTGTAGCAATAGTAGTTGTGGTAGTCGTAGTGGAAGTTGTAGCAGTGGCAATAGTACCAGTAGTAGTTGCAGTAATCATAGTTGGGGAAGTAATAGTAGTAGCCATTATGGCGAAAGTAGTAGTAATAGCTGTGATAGCCGAATAGTAGCAGCAGTAGCAGTATTAGTAATAGTAGTAGTAGTAGAAATAGTAGCAGCATTGGTAGTAGTAGTAGTTGGAGCAACAGTGGCAGTATTAGTAGTGTTAGTAGCAATAGTAGTGGTGGTGGTGGTAGTAGTAGTAGGAGTAGTAGTAGTAGTGGTATTAGTAGTAGTTATTTTAATAATAATTGCCGCCGTCATAGTAGTGGGAGCTATAGTGGCAGTAGTAGCAGAAGTAGTTGTAGTAGTTGTAGTAGTAGTAGCAGAAGTTATTATAGTAGCAATCATAGTTGTAGTTACAGAAGTAGTAGAGTATTAGTAGTAGTAATAATAGTAATACTAGTAGTAGCAGTAGTGGTATTAGTTGGAGTAGTAGTTGTAGTAGTATTAGTAGCAGTATTAGCAGTATTACTATAAGTAGTAGTTGTAGGAGTAGTACTAGCAAGAGTAGTAGCGAAAGCACTAGTAGCAGTAGCAGTAGCGAAAGCACTAGTAGCAGCAGTAGTAGCTGTAGTTGTTGTTGTAGCAGCAGTAGTAGTTGAAGCAACAGTAGTAGTAGTAGAAGTAGCAGTTGAAGCAGTTGTGGCAATAGCAGTACTAAGAGTAGTTGCTGTAGTAGTTGTAGTGGTGGTATTGTAGTAGCAGTTGTTATTATACTGGTAGTACTTATTTTAGTAGTAGCAGTAGTAGCGATAGTTGCAGCAAGAATAGTAGTACCAGAAGTAGTAGTAGTGGTACTAGTAGTAGTAGTAACAGAAGTAGTTGCTGTAGTAGAGCAATAGTAGTAGTTATAGTAGTAGTTGTAGTCGAAGTAGTAGGAGGGGTAGTATCATTAGCAGCAGTAGCAACAACAGCAACAGCAGTGGTAGTAATTATTCTAGTAGTAGCTGGATTAGTAGTTGGAGTACTAGTGGTAGTAATAGTCATAGTAGTAGTTGTTGTTGTAGTAATAGAGATCATAGTAATATTTTTAGTTGTAGACATAATAGTGGAAGTAGTTGTAGGAGTATAACTGATCGTAGTAGTAGCAATTGTAGCAGTAGTAGTAGTATGGTAGTAGTAGTACATGTAGTAGTAGTAGGTGCCACAGTAGTAGCAAAAGTCGTAGTAGTAGGAATTATAGAAGTATTATTTGGAGTAGCAGTAGTAGTAGCAGTAGTTATAACTTCTGCAGTAGTAGTAGCAGTAGTTGCTGGAGTAGTAGTAGTCATAGTAGTTGTAATAGTTTTAGCGGTAGTAGTAGTAGCAGTAGCTATTATAGTAGTAGTAGCAATAGTATAAGTTGTAGTGGTAGGAGAAGTAGTAGTAGTAGTTGAAGTTACAGTTGTAGTTTTAATAGTAGAAGTAGTATCAGTTGTAGTAGTTGTTGTATTAGCAGTAGTAGTGGTAATTACAGTAGTAGCTGAAGTGGCAACAGTAAGAGCAGCAGAAGTAGAAGTACTTGTCATAGTCATAGTAGTAGTTATAGCGGTAATAACAGTAGTAACAGCAGTAGTTGTAATTGTAATATACATTATAGTAGTTCTATTAGTATTTGTAATAGTAGTCATTGTAGAAGTAATAGAAATAGTAGTAGTAGCAAAAGTAGTTGCAGTAGCACTAGTAGTAGTAGTAACATAATTAGTAGCAGTAGTAGTTACATTAGTAGCTATGGTAGGAGAAGTAGTAGGAGTAGCAAAAGTAGCAGTAGAATTAGTAGTAGTAGTTATTATAGGAGGAGTAGTAGAAGTCGAAGTAGAAATGGCAATAGTAATACAAGTAGTAGTCATAGGGGTAGTAGTACTAGTAGTAGTATAGTAGCAGCAGCAGCAATAGTTGTTGTAGTAGTAGCAATAGCAGTAGCAGTAGCAGTAATAGTAGTAGTAGTAGTAATAGCAATAGTAGAAGTAGTAGTAGCGGTTGTAGTAATAGTAGTAGTAGTTGCAGTGGTAGTACTAGTAGTAGTAATCGTAGCCACGAAAGTAGTAGTCGGAGTGGCAACAAATACTGCTAACCACTGCTACTACTGCTAATACCACTACTACTACAACTTGTCCTATAATAACAATAACTACTACAACTACTACTACCACTTCTCCTACTACAACTAGTGCGACTACGAATTCTGCTACTACTACTACCACTACTATTGCTACTACTACTACTGCTGCTACTGCTGCTGCTACTACTACTACTACAACAACAACAACAACAACTACTACTGTTGTTGCTGCTGCTACTGCTGCTGTTGCTACTACTACTACCACTACTACGACTATTGCTATTGCTACTACTAGTATTCCTACTTCTGCTACTATTGCTAATGCTATGACTAGTACTGCTACTACGACTATAACTACTACTACTACAGCTGTAATTGCTACTAATGTTACTACTTCTTCTATTGCTACTACCACCACTACTAGTAGTTGCAGGAGTAGTAGTCGTGCTAGTAGTAGTAGTAGTAGTAGTAGAAGTAGTAGTAGTTGTAGTTGTAGTAGTAGTAGTAGTAGTAGTAGAAGTAGTAGTAGTTCTAGAAGTAGTAGTGGTAGTAGCAGCAGTAGTAGTTATAGTCATCATAATAGTAGTAGTAGCAGGAGTAGGAGGCGTAGAAGTAGTAGTAGTATTATTAGTAGTAGCAGCAGCAGTAGTTGTTGTGGTAATAGTAATAGTAGTAATATTATTAGCAAGAATAGTAGTAGCAGTAGAAATATTTACAACATTAATAGTAGCTATAGTAGCAAGAGTAGTAGTAGTAGTTATTCAAGTAGTAGTAGTTATTGTAGTAGAAGTATTAGCAGAAGTTGTAGTTGGAATAGTAGTTGTAGTACCAGGATTAGTAGTAGTAGAAGTAGTAGTAGTTGTTGTAGTAGTTATTGTAGTAGTAGTAGTAGTAGTAGCACGAGTTATAGTTGCAGAAGTACTAGTACTAGTAGGAGTTGTTGTTGTAGTAGCATGAGTAGTAGACTAGTAATACTAGCATTAGTAGTATTAGTAGTAGGAATAGGAGTGGTTTTCATAGAAGTAGTTGCAATAGTAGTGGTAGCTGCAGCAGTAGGAGTAGTAGTTATCGCAGAAATAATATTAGCAGATGTTGTTGTAGGTATAGTAGAAGGAGCAGGAGTTGGAGTAGGAGTAGCAGTAAAGGTAGCAGTAGGAGTGGCAGTAGTTGTACTTGGAGTAATAGTAGTACAAGTAGTTGGAGGTGGAGTAGTAATAGCAGTTGTTGTTATTGTTGTAGCTATATTAGTAGTGATAGTAGTTGTAGTAGCAGCAGTAGCAGAAGAAGTAGTTATCGTAGTAGCAGTAAAAATAGTAGTTGGAGTAGCAGTAGTAGTAGCAACAGTAGGTGTAGCAGTTGTAGTAGCATTAGGAATAGTAGGAGTAGCAGTAGTAGTTGGTCTAAGATCTACAGTAGCATCATGAGCAGTAGCAGCAGCAGTTGTAGACGCAATAGTAGCAGTATCACTAGTAATAGTAGTAGCAGTAGCACTAGTAGTAGTACTAGAAGTAGTAGTAGTAGCAGTAGAAGTAGAAGTAGCACTAGTAGTAGTCGAATAAGTAGTAGCAGTAGCTGTAGTAGTAGTAGTAGTAGTAGCAGTAGTAGCATTAGTAGTACTACTATACTACTCCTCCTACGACTATTACTGCTACTGCCACTAGTAATACTACTAGTAGTAGGTGTAGTAGTAGTAGTTCTAGTAGTAGTCGTATTAGTAGTAATAGTATTATTAGTGGTAGTAGTACTAGTAATAGTAGTAGTAGATGTAGTAGTAGTAGTAATAGTAGCTGTAGTAGTAGTAGTTGTTGTATTAGTAGCGACAACAATAGTAGTAGTAGTAGGAGTAGAAGTACTAGTGATAGTAGTAGTAGTAGTGATAGTAGTAGTAGTAGTAGCAGCAGCAGCAACAGCAGTGATAGTAGTAGTAGTAGTAGCAGCAGCAGCAACAGCAGTAACAGTAGTAGTAGTAGTAGTAGTAGTAGTAGTAATAGTAGTAGCAATAGTAGTAGTGGAAGCAGTTGTAGTAGTAATAGTAGTTGTAGTAGTAATAGTAGTAGCAATAGTAATAGTGGAAGCAGTTGTAGTAGTAATAGTAGTTATTGTAGTTGTTAGAGCTATAGTAGTGGTGGTACTACAAGTAGTACTACAAGTAGTAATAGTAGTAGTAGTGGTAGTAGTTATTGTAGTTGTTAGAGCTATAGTTGTACTACAAGTAGTAGTAGTTGTAGTTGTGGTAGCAGCCGTAGCAGTGGTAGTAGCAGTAATAGTAGTAGTGTAGTAGTAGTAGCAGAAGTAGCAGTAGTAGTATTAGTAGTAGTGGTAGTTGTTGTTGTTGTTGTAGCGGTAGCAGTAATAGTAGCAGTAGTAGTAGTAATAGCAGTAGTTGCAGTAGTGGTAGTAGCAGTAGCAAAGCATTAGTAGGGGTAGTACAATAGTAGTAGCAATAGTTGTGGCAGTAGCAGTGGAAGCTGTAGTGGTAGTAGTGGCAATAGAAGTAGTAGTAGCAATAGTAGTAGTAGTTGTTGTTGTTGTAGTGGTGTTAGTGATAGTAGTAACAGAATTAGTAGTAGAAGTATTAGGAAGTGTAGTAGTTGCAAGAGTAGTGGAAGTGGTTATTGTGTTAGTAGTAGGAAAGTCATACTAGCAGTAGTTTTAAGAAGAGTAGTAGTAGGAGTAAGAGTAGTAGTAGTAGTTGTAGTGTAGTAGTAATAGTAGTAGTATTAGCAGCAGTAGTGGTAGTTGTAGTAATAGTAGTAGCATTAGTGGTAATAACAATAGTAGTATAATTAGCAGTAGTAGCAGTTGCTGTAGTAGTAGTATAAGTAGCAAATGTATCAGTTGCAGTAGTAGTAGTAGTAGTAGTAGTGGTAGTAGTAGTAGTTTCCATAGTAGTAATAGTAGTTGTTGTTGTAGTAGTAGTGGCAGTGGCAGTAGCAGTAGAAGTAGTAGTAGTAGGAGTAGCAGAAGTGGCAGTAGCATTATTGGAAGTAGCAGTCATGGTAGCAGTACCAATTGCAGAAGTGGCAATAGTTGTAGTAGCAAGTAGTAGTTTTAGTAATAGTATTAGTAGTAGCAGATTTAGTAGTTGGAGTAGTAGTGGTAGTAGCAATTGTCGTAGTAGTTTAAGTAGTAGTAGGAGTAGTTGTTGTCGAAGTAGTAGGAGTAGTAGTTGTAGTTGTAGTTGTAGTACTAGTATTAATAGTAGCAGTAGCGATAGTAGTTGGAGTAGTTGTAGTGGTCGTAGATGTGGTAGCTATATTACTCATAGGAGAAGTAATAGTAGTAGTAGCTATAAGAGGAGTAGTAGTTGGAGTAGTAGTAGTAGTGTGGTAGTAGAAGGAGTAGTAGTAGTAGACGCGGCACTAGCAGTAATAGTTTTAGCAGTAGTAGCAATAACAGCAGTAGTAGTAGTTGTAGTAGTAGTTGTATCAGTTGTTCTCACAGTAGTAATATTAGTTGTAGTGGCAGTAGCCGTAGCATCTGCTATAGTAGTTGTAGTAGTGGTAGCAGCAACATTAGCAATAGTAGAATTAGTAGAATTGTAGTAGTAGTAGTGGTATTAGTTGTAATGGTTGTAGTAGTAACAGTAGCAGTTGCGGCAGAAGTAGTAACAATAGCAATAGTATTAGTTGTTGTAGTAGTAGCAATAGTAGTAGTAGCCATAGCTATAGTAATAGCAGTAATAGTGGTAGTAGTAGTAGTAGCAGTAGCAGTAGTAGTAGTAGTAGTTATTGTTGTAGTAGCAACATCTATTATAGTAGTAGCAGTAGAAGTAGTAGTTGTAGCAGTAGTGGTAGTAGGAGTAGCATTAGTGGAAGCAGCATTATTAGCAGCAGCAGTAGTAGTAGCAGTAGCAATTGTAGAAGTGGCCGTAGTAGTAGTAGCAAGTACTAGCAGTAGTAGTAATAGTAGTGGTAGTAGCAATAGTAGTAGTAGTAGTAGTAATAGTAGTAGTAGTAGTAACAGTAGCAGTAGTGGTAGTAGTAGTGATATTAAGAATAGTAGCTGTTGTTGTTGTAGTACTAGGAGTAGTAGTAGTTGTAGTAGCAACAATTGTAGTAATCACAGAAGTAATAAAAGTAGTTGTAGTAGTATTTATATTAGTAGTAGTTGAAGTTGTAGGAGTTGTAGTAGCACTATTAATAGTATAACTAGTAGTTGTAGCTGTATTAGGAGTTGTAGTAGTACTAGTAGCAATGGTAGTAGTAGTAGTAGTAATAGTAGCGGTAGTAGTAGTAGTAGTAGTAGTAGTATTTGTAGTAATAGTAGGAGTAGAAGTAGTAGCTGTAGCCATTGTAGTAGTAGTAGTAGGAGGAGTAGTAGTTGTTGTTCTAATAGTAGTAGTACTACTAGTAGTAGTTGTTGTAGTAATAGTAGCAGTAATAGTAGTAATGGGAGTAGTAGTTGGAATTTTCTCAGAGTAGGAGTAGTAGTAATAGTAGAAGTAGTAGTAGTAATAGTAGTTGCAGTAACAGTGGTAGTAGTAGGAGGAGTAGTAGTAGTAGCAATAGTAGTAGTAGTAGTTCAAATAGTAGTAGCAAT
>RXID01017061.1:0-23396 GCA_005019695.1 Trichopus zeylanicus subsp. travancoricus
AATTTTTTTTTTATAGAGGATTTATTTGTAAATATTTGAGGGAAAAAATAGAGGATAAAAAGTTAAAAATTTTAAAACATTTAGTTATAAAATTATAGGTAATAAAAGTAAAATTTTTTTAAAAAATTTTAATTAAACAAAAATTAAAAAATTATAAGTAATAAATTTTAAAAAGAAGAAAGTAGGATGGCGAGAGATTTTTGATATATAAAATAAATCTGGCCGTACACGTGGTACCCGTTAGGAGGGCCGGTCAGTTATTTTTAGGCGGCTCTTCTTCTTCGTAGTCGTCGTCATTCCAGGAGTCCTAATCTTCGACGCCGCCCTCGAATTCCGATCGCGTTTGTGACAATCTAGATCGATCCTCTTCTTCTTCTGGTGATCTCTGGATCAGAGCAGGGGTTTCGTTTCTCTTTGTTTGATTCGTTGTTGTTTCTGTTTTCGGAAGCCAGGTCCGACGAGGAACATCACTTCGAGTCGAAGGCTGATGCAGGGGCGTCGAAGATGTATCCCCAGCTGTCTGGAACCATCGCATGAACGGCTACATCGTGATCAAGGGCCGCCCCTGCGAGGTCTTGCTTCGATTTGTGGGTCTAGATGTTTTCGTTGTTGCATGATTTTTTGGCGATTTTGTTTGTTTTAGTTCTACATATTGGATGATATAGTGATATAATTCTCACTCTCTTGTTATCTCTCAGTGCATTTTCATTTTCTAAAATTTTTTGTGATTTTAGTTTGCATTTTTCTGACAATAATTTGTTGGAATCTGAAAGCATTCACTAAATTAAGACTCATTATATTATTACTGTTGAGTTCTGATAATGTCTCAGATGCCTGACATGGGAGAACTTTTCAGGGAGAGTGAATTTTCCGAAGATTTAGTGATTTAAACTAGCTTGGGCAATGTCATGTTTTAACCAAGGTTTAGCTTATCATCATCACTTTGTGAAGATTGATAGGTTTCAATTTCTTTCAATGGATTCATTCTGTAATATGATTTTCAAAGAAGCAACAGAAATAACATTTTGCTGGTCAGTTATTAATTTGTAGTATTCCAGTTCCTTTTGTTCTGGATCTTCAAGGTTTGCGTAGAATGTGGAATTTTAGTATTGTTGATATGAGTTTTAAGTTCTATAGATTGTCTTCGAGTGTCATTTGGATTATTTAAACAATCTCTATTATTGGATTCTGAACTTTTAAGTTGATACTATCCAAATAGGTTGTGGACGTGTCGACCTCCGAGACTGGCAAGCATGGACATGCGAAATGCCACTTTGTTGCCATAGACATCTTCAACCAGAAAAAGCTTGAGGATATTGTGCCTTCATCTCATAACTGTGATGTAAGTTCTTGAATTTCATGTTGAATAATGCTTTTTGTTCATGATTGTTTGGCGTTGCTTTTGACAGGTTCCAAATGTTACTCGTACTGACTATCGGCTGATTGACATATCTGAATATGGATTCGAATGTTTCTGAATTTTTTTTCCAGTTTGACTGCTAAATAGTTTTATGTGTGGTAACACTTTAATTAATGGGACAGGTTAGTCTGCTTGCTGAAAGTGGTAACACCAAGGATGACCTGAGACTTCCAACTGATGATACTCTGCTTACTCAGGTGAGTGATGCATGTTCGCTATCGTAACTAAGTAAATGGAATCACAATATTTGTTAATATTTTCAGTAATTTTGGCGACTATTTTAATGGATAATTCCTTAAAATCCCATAAAAAGTTTGTGGCTTCCTTATCAGCACAGGGAATTTCAGGAAATCTGTTTCAGCCCTTCTGACAAGCTGACAAGATTGTACTGGTTGCCCTACTGGTTTCATTATAATCCCAGTTCCGCAAAGGTGCAGTCCTATTTTCCCTTCAATTTCCCTGCAACCTTCAGCCCTCCTTTGTATCCACTTTGTATGTTATTTTTAGCTAGAACTGTGGAAGCATGAATTCACTCCTGTGCATGGCGGAATTTAAGGGCAAGGAGTACATGTTTGCGATGGATCCATTCTCTACATTGGATGACATCTACAAAGCCATATGCAGAAGATTGAACGCTCCTGCTTGACAATGTGCTTGTGAAGTATGTTGTGCCTACTTAGGACAAGACTCTAGTTATAATTACTAGCAATAGAGACGTAGAATGCATGTAGGACATCCTACGCATCCTTAATAGACAAATGGTGGAGATGTTGGTCGATAAGACCAACAACAAGTACAGCTTTTCGTACTCCTTTTTTAAGTTGATTGTTATTTGCATATGAAGACAGTTGATTTACAGAAAGAGCAGTTGTAAACGGAGAAGCGAATAGGATAATATTTAGCATTTAAATTGGTCCTATGTGAAAAGTAAACTAATATTTCATTTCGAGTGATGGTAAAGTCTGTCAATTATGCTTGCTATGTGTCTTAATGTTGTTAGTTGTAAAATGCCATTATTTATATTTGAAGTTTTGTCATTTACAAGTTGGTATTTAAGAAGGTAAAGTTATTCAGTTGTTCATGTATATAGAGCAAGTAGAAAGCTTTGGAAGGTTTTATCTTGATATTAGGGCTGAATAATATCATCATATGACATACGTAAAGATTAATGAGTGATTTTCAGAGCTTATAAAAATGCATTAAAAATTAGAGATGTGAAGCTGATGGGAAGCTAGAAGGACATCATTAAGACAATTGTGTTGACATCGATGTAGAATCCTGTGGCAAAGGTAGCTTTAGGGGTTTGTACTATCAGAGATGTGGAACAGTTCTGAGATACAATTGAGGTGTTACACAATAAAAATGAATTTTGGGTATGTCTTTGAGAAGAATAAAAAGAGTAGGTTCACCATGCGCTGGAAAGACTATGTGCCAATGGCGGGTGTATGTGTTGTCCACCAGAAATATGTGCTTATTCAAGATCAAAACATGCACTCATGAACACAGCTTTCTTCATAGTTGTCTTACATTGCGTCTTAATGTTTTGTTTTCTTCCCCCTACCTAGAAATGCTATCCTACATTTTTGTGCTAGCAGTAGCAAGCTTTTTTTAAAAAAATGATGTCATTATGCTAAAGTTTCATACCACTACCTAGAAATGCTATCCTACATTTTTGTGCTAGCAGTAGCAAGTTTTTTTTTTTTTAAAATGATGTCATTATGCTAAAGTTTCATATCAGTATGACTGAGTACTTAGCTTACAGCTGCGATTGTATTGTGTAAGATTACATGCTTCATTTTTGTGTATCCATTATGCTAGTATGGATCTAAGGTGACTTGTAAGTGCACTTAGTTACTGTTAAAAAATGTATAGAAAGCCATTGTGTGAGTTAAGTATTGTTACCAAAAAGTTACCGTATATGAAACTTAGTCAATCATTGAGTATGAATGTAATGATACATAAAGCCAATGATAGTGTCAAGGAAATTTATATTTAGTCACAAAATTAAACAATGTGCATGCAATATTTTTGTGAGTGCTAACAACCCATGAACTATAAGCGATCGCCTGTCTTATCTCATTCCTAGTAGGTTTATTTTGTTTCTAGTGCTCTCGTATCATTAGGATCCATACCTTCAAGAAGAATTGTCGATGCATAGAAGCACCAAGAAGCACCAGTAGAATTTGATAGCTGAATGCACAATGATAACTATTTGATCATGACTAAGTTGTTGTATCTCGCGCATAATGTAGATCTCACAATCCAGCAAATTACGTAATAATCTACGTGTTTGAAAAGAATCATAAAGAAATATAATTGACATATGTAGTGAGTCACATTGTACATACCGCAATCAACGTTGCGGGTTGAGATGCATATTATTGTACAATAAGATTATTAATCATGAAGTCAAATGTCAAAAGTTTGTAGCTAAAGATTCTATAAAATAAAGTTTACCACCCGGTTTGTATGTTCCTTGTAGATTTGGTTGCTAAGGGAGCAAGTTGCAATGCATGTAATTCTTGTTCTTTTTTTCCTTCACCAGAAGATGCCAATGGTCATCTTGGACAACGGTAATGAATACAAGTTTGCTTGTTTCATAGTCATGGTCTAGCGATTTCCAAATATTTTGTGCCATAGCGTCCTTCATCGACTCCAAACCGAGAATTAGTGGTTCGAATAAAAGCATATCTTACAATGTTTTCAATCTTTTTTTTTTTCCTTTTTGCAAATATCATTTGGCGATGAAAACATAGGCATTTACGATATCATCTTTGATTCTATGACCGCATAACAACTCCTAAATCCCCATGTATGTCACCCTTGCTGAATCCCGATTGTATGTTAGAGAACCAAGGATACGAATTGCAGAAGAAATGAGATATTTTATATAAATGAGAGTAATGACTAAAATGGTATACAGAAATATAGATGTATAGTTTCAGAATGATATGTGAAAATACAATTCTGTAATGATATATAGATATATAGTTTTGGAACGATAAAGAATAATATAGTTCATTAACTTACAAAAACAAAAGTGTAAAGTAGCATACATGCATATAAAATATAAAAATTTATATCAATGAGAAGGATGAAGGGATTAACATAGAGGAATATGGATTGTACTCTTAAAAACAAATGCTTTAGTTTAGACATACAAATACGAGAAGGGTACATGGCATATAATATAAAAATAAGAGATTGTATATTACAAGATAAGCCTGAGACATTTAAGTATACATGAAATAGTTAACATTTGTAAATGTCATAGGTCCTTGAGGAAGTTCGTTGTAACTTTCTTTTGGTTTGAAAGCATCAAATATAATCATGGTGGTTCATCATTTTCAATAACATTTGTTGAGTTCTTTGTTGTCCTCTCTTGTCGTTTGATATGGTTCCTTGGTGCCCTCATCCCCTATCTCCTCCTTCGGACACTTTTCTATAGTGTGCAGTGGAGCGACACTTTCACCTAGAGTAATGATCTTCCTTTATTGGGTAGGCAATCGACTCGTGTAGTTCGACCATTTGATGAGGTATAGTGGCCTTTTGATCAAGATTCAACACCATGCTTAGGTGGTCGTTGACATTCAAAGCAATTAAGTCAACGACCTTGTCCACCTCTAGTATATATGTTAGTGGGTTCTTGTTGGATTCATTTTCCTTTGTAACTTTTAGCCTTTGGTCTTCTTATTATTTGGGTACCTTTTGTGTGACGTTTTCGACCCAGCACGATATTGTTTTTGCACATCTGTGGTCCGCGACTCACCTGACCCTAGAGTTTTGTTTTTCCTAACTCTCTGAGAAAAGGCCTCGTTATTGAGTTTATGACAATCATCATATTTAGTTTAGTCTCAACTTCGACACTTATCGATGTGGGACTAAAGACGACTGTTGTTAGTTACTAACCCATTGGCCCACTGGACTTAACAATCTCCCCACCTCAAGGGCTCAGCGTCCTCGTTAAGCTAGTTCATACAGATCAAGCGTTGCGCAGTGACTCTAATATCATTATGTGACATCTCGACTTAGCATGATATTGTGCCCGAGCGTTTGTGGCCCGTAGCCCACCCGACCATAGAATTTTATTTTTTCCATCTCCTCAAGAAAATGTCTTGTTGTTGGATTTACAACAGTCATCATATTTAGTCAGTCTTAACTTCGACACTTTGTCGATGTGAGACTAAAGACGACTGTTGTCAGTTATAGACCTACTGGCTCACTGACCCACTGGGCCTAACAATATCCCCCTCTCAAGAGCTTAGTGTCCTTGTTGAGTTGGCCCACATCGATCAAGAGGTGCGGAGTGGCTCTGAAACTATTATATAATACTCCCGACCAAGCGCGATATTGTGCTTGGGCGTTTGCGGCTTGCAGTCTACCCAACCCTAGGGTTTTATTTTTTTCAACTCCTCGGGAAAAAGCCTCGTTGTTGAATTTACAATAATCATTATATTTAATTTTGTCTTAACTTTGACACTTTATCGATGTGGGAGTAAAGATAACTACTATTAGTTATAAGCTCATTGCCTGTCTACTGATCCATTGGCTCACCGGGCTTAACAATCCCATTCCCCCCCCCCCCCCCCCCCCCCCCCCCCCCCTTCTCTCTCCTCCTCCTCTCCACAGGCGCTAAGGTTCACCCACCTTAGCCCGCCAAACTATCACAAGCCTATAAGAGTATAGAGGAGAAGAGAAGTACAATAATCTTGTCAACCGTTTATTACTCATACAAAAGGAATACAAATCTAATACGAAAAGACACTACAAGTCTCTCTCTACTTGTATATGATTGTGTGTGTGTGTGTGTATCCCAACTTAATAGACCCTTGTCTATTTATATTGCGCATATGTGACTATGAGCCATCCATAGAGATCATGGAGAACATGCTTCCACAATATTCTCCCTGCAGTCTATCTATTGGAGATCATGGAGAACATGCTCCACAATATTCTTCCTATAGTTTTCTTGACCCATTTCAGCTATAGTCACCTATCCCATGAGCCTTCAATTGCCTCTTTACTGGCCACATGTCCTTTGATAGGTGCAATCCTAATTTTCTAGCCTGCAGCATGTGTATTTAGCTTGCAGCGCCAAGTGTCCAGGTTGTTTACACGGTCTTGCAGCTCATTTTAGTCAACTTGTCTCACTGCTCTCTGTAGAACTATTTAGGCTGTCCGGGCTCCATCTGGATATATCGTGACTCTGTCACATTGCTGCTATGTGTGTTGCCCGCATATACATGTGTTGGAGGCAGTTTGTCGCCTCACATGATCACGTGCTCCCTCGCATAATTCTCCTTGCAATGACACCGACCACCACAGCTGATTGATTTTCTCATATGTGTGATGTTTGTGTGCACATACGTTGGAGGCATTCCATTGCCTCTGAGATCATGAGGTCCGTTGCATCATTTCGTTTTGTTGGCACCTATCACTCACAACTGGTGTGACAAATCACCCATACTAGGAGAGTCTGACGTCCTTATCAGAGTAGTCCATGTACTCATTGATTTGTTTTTCAAACTGCCATAGTGTAGAATCTCGCTCTCATGTGAAATTGGCCTCGATATCATCTTTCCACATCATAAAAAAATCAGTCCTTCGATTCTTCTTGCTTTGCCCCATAGTCCGGTGTGCAAGGATCTTCTCGATCTCCTTGTCAAACTACTTTCGAACTATCGGTAAAGCTCTCTTGGCTTGTTGTCTATCCCTAAACTAGTTTCTGTTGAAAGATTTGAGAAAACTAATATGAAATGCTGGGTGTACCTTCAACCTATTGGGTAGCTTCAATCGGTAAGGAACCTGTCCGACTTTCTTCATCACTTCGAAGAGGTCATCATTCTTTGGTACCAACCCACGATATACGGTCTTGCTGCTAATTTTCTTGTATATTTATGGAGTAAGTTTCAGCAACACCATGTTCCCAACCTAGAACTCCAATGATTAGTTTTGTCCATCTGCATGCCTCTTCATGCATTTTGCTGTCTTGCACAAGCTGTCCCGAGCTTGTTCTATTAGCTCCTCCTTTTCTTTGGCGAAATGATAGTCTGCAAGGCACTTTCCTTGATTTATCAATTAAGCCATCTCGAGAGGAGTGAGAGGCTGCTATTCCATGACAAACTCTGCAGGACTCATTCTGTAACTGACGACCTGTGGATATTATAGCAAAATTGAGTTGTGTTTAACAACTTCAACCAATTCTGCTGGCTGGCTGTACATAATGCTTTTAAGTATTCCTCTACCAAGGCATTGATGCGTTCCATTTGGCCATTCGTTTGTGGGTGATTAGTCGTAGAAAACTTCAACTCTAAACCCATCGAGTTGAAGAGTGTTGTCCAAAACTTGCCTATGAAACGAGCATCTCGATCACTCACGATGTTTTTCGGGACACCGAAGTGTTTCACCACATGCTTGTAGAACAGCCTAGTTGCTACCTCTGCTGGATATATATAAGGTGCTGGTATGAATACCGCAAACTTCAAGAGTCGATCGATGACGACTAGCACTGAGCTCATCCCATCCACTTTGGGAAACCTTGGGATGAAGTCCATGGAGATGGACTGCCATAGCTTCTATGGAATAGACAAGAGTTGTAGCAACCCTGCCTCTTTCTCTCTCCATCTTGTCAAGATAACACACAAGACAAGTCTTGACGTACATCTCTGTGTCTTTCCCATTTTTAGCCAATAGTATGACCTGGATAAGAGTGCCATCATCTTTTACACTCTAGGATGTCCTGCCTATTGAGGATCGTGAGTCTCTCGCAGCAGCTCATGCCTTAGCCGTCCTGTCTTTGGAATGTATAACTTGTTGCCTCTATTATACAACAATTTTCAAACTAATGACGCTTAATTACGCCTTTACATACTTCTCCCCTGAGTTGGACGTATGCGGGGTTTGCATTGGCTTGCTTTCTAACCCTCTTCAGTAGGGTTGATTACACTGTGGACAGTGCAACTACATAGCATTGCACCTCTCTTCGGCTCAATGCATCCGCCACTTGGTTATATCGCTTGGGTTTGTGCTCTCACATGAAATCAAACTCGGCCAAGAACTTCTGCCACCAAGCTTGTTTGGGAGTCAATTTATTTTGAGTCTTGAAGTAGTGTTTGCAACATTATCCGTCACAACCTTGACATTCGTTCCCAATAGATAATGCCCTTTAAGTGTCTAAGTAGTTCACAATTGTTGTCATTTCTTTCTCATGTGTGGTGTAGTATTGCCCTGCATCCTTAAGCTTGTTGCTCTCAAATGCCATTGGGTGGTCTTTTTGCACAAGAATTTCCCTAAAAGCATGATTTGAGGCATCCATATGTATCTTGAATGGAAGTTTAAAGTTAAACAATAGCAATACGGGCTCTGTTGACACTACTGCCTTCAACTGGTCACTTTCCTTAAATGATCCTAAATGAACCTTCAATAATAGTTAGCAAAATCGAGGAAAGAATAAAGATCTAATACCTTTGTTGGGGTCGCCCAATCAATAATTGCCTGGTTCTTTCTCTTATCAATTCATATCTGTCCCTTACTCACCCTGTGTTTAAGGAACTAATCTCTTTTCAACCGAACTCACATCTCTTTCTTTATGAAGAGCTTGTATTCTCTAAGCTAAGAGAATACCTCTCTAGGGTGGTCGACGTGATCCGCCAATGTTTCCGAGAAGATGATAATGTCATCCAAGTATATCACTGCAAATCGATCCAAGAACTCATATAGTACTTCATTCATCAAGTTGCAAAAAATTGTAGAAGCATTTGTCAATCCAAAAGGCATGACTAAGAACTCAAGTGAGCCATACCTCGTGACCCATGCTGTCTTTGACGCATCTCCCTCAGCAATCTGAACTTGCCAATATCCTAACCGCAAGTCCAACTTGGTGAGGTATGTCGTTTTGGCCAATCGATCGAACAAAACACTTGCATTCGGCACATGGTACTTGTTCTTGATAGTCACCTTGTTTAACGCTCGATAATCTATGCACATCCGAAATGCACCATCTTGTTTATGTTAAAACAACACCAGAGCACCATATGGGTCTTTCAACGATTGGATCAATCCTGCATCCAACAATTCATTGAGCTGCTTCCTCAGTTCCAAAAGCTTCGTATTGGCCAATTGATAAGGGGCCTGAGTAGGAGGTTTAGCACTTGGCTCCAGCTCAATCTTTGTGATCAACTGCCCTTCGAGGGGAAAGTTCATTGGGCAGTTTTGGTGGCATCACATCTGCATAATCCACCAAGACAGTTGTAACATCATCAGGTACATCCACGACCTAATCCGGCTGTATCTCAATTAGTGCTGTAACATAGGTGGTTTCGCTCCTCTTGAGACCCACTTTCAGCTGTTGAGGAGATTACATACGTGCGATTGCAGTTTTTCCCACATATGCTACCTGTACAAAGTATGGTGATTTCTCAACAGAAATCAGCATACTTGATAAGTGAGGCATCAAGCTGGCCTTCACTTGGGTAAAGAAGTCTATCCCTAGGATAAACTCGAACTCATCAAGCGTCAAAATCGTCAAACAAATCTCTCCCTCCCAAGCTCCAACTTTGAGGGTTGCGCTGGCCATTCCATGAATCAGGGTTGCGCTGGCCATTCCATGAATCAGGGTCGCCCCAGAATTTACCCCTTCACTTTCCATGAACTTGGTTGCACCTGTAGGCCAAAGTTTCTTACCAACTTATGAGAGAAGTTGTCGATCGCCCATGTGTCTAGCATACCCAAAACAAGTCTCACATTCAATAGCATTGATGCATACATCAACCCTTTGCAAGGCAGCTACCTTTCCATCGTCATTGAGTTGAGTAGCTGTAATGGGTTCATGTATGGTGTTACCGCAACACTACATTCTTCCTTTTCAGATTCCTTGAGAGATAGTGTAGCTAGCTTTTCCCTCTTCGAACAGTCCCTTGCCCAATGAGAACCATTACATATAAAATAGCCCTGCTCTTTATTGGTGGACCGCAGCTTGGACTGACTAGGCTTCGCAACCTTCTTGCCCTTGCCCTTAGGCTTTTTACTATCCTTGTATGCACGCCCCATTCTCCTTTCATCCGTGGCCTTCTTGGTGGTCGTCGCCAACTTGAAATCCACCAAGCCTTCTATAGAAGCAATGGCTGAAGGAAGATCCCTCACTCCTTGCATCGGAGTTCAGCTTGAGCCCGCAGTTGCAAGCCGAAAAGCAAGTTGAATAACTTGTCCTCTTTAGACATATTGGTAATGTCGAGCATGAGGGAGTTGAATTCCGGCATATACTTCCTTATGGTCCTCGAGTGTCGTAGCTTCTTCAGGGATTTTTGTGCAACCCACTCTTTGTTTCTTTAAGGGTCTCCCAATCCTCAAGTTGAGCTCTCCGAGCTCGAGTATCCTCCGATGTTCTGGTATGCCACCATAACTTTGCATCCCCAATCAAATATATGCTAGTGATGGTGACTTTTTTTCATTCCAAAACATGAGCATCTTTGAAGTACTGCTCCATATCTCACAAGAAGTCTTTCAACTCTTTAGCATTCCTATGACCATCAAAGGAATGAGGTTTCGGGACTTTTACCTTTGAAGAGCTTTGCCTTCAATAGGGGAGTTTGCCACTGCCCTTTTTATTACCACCAAGTCCTCTTCCAAGAACTTTAGACTTGATCTCATTGAGTCCATGATCGAGGCATACCTATCCTCCACACTTTTCACCTCATTCGTAAGGGCCTCTTTGAGAGCATCACTTTGCCTCTCTTGCCAAGCCAATTGCATCCATATCTTGCATGCATCATCGATTGGAGGATCTCCTAGCATCTCCTCGATATGAACTAACCGATCCTGAAGTTTAACTTGGGTCACCATGGCTTTCGTTGATCTTGACTTCAACTGAACCTTGTTTCTACCAAACCAGACTCTAATACCACTTTTCACACGACTAAACTTCTACCCTGAAATTTGCTCGTGATGGTGCTAAGGTTTGCCCACCTTAGCCCGCCAAACTCGTACAAGCTCACAATAGTATAGAGAAGAAGAGAAGTACAACAACATTGCCAACCTTTTATTGCTCACATAAAAGGAATACAACTCTAATGCGAAGGAACACTAGAAGCCTCTCTTTACTTGTATATGATTGTGTGTGTGTGTCCCATCTCAATAGACCCTTGTCTATTTATAGTGCATATATGTGGCTGTGAGTCACCCATGGAGATCATGGAGAATATGCTCCCATAATGTTCTTCCTGCAGTCTACCTATTAGAGATTACGGAGAACATGCTTTACAATATTCTCCCTGTACTTGATCCATTCCGGCTGTAGCCACTTGTCCCATGAGTCCTAAATTACCTATTTGCTAGCCACATGCCCCTTCACAGATGTAGTCCTGATTTTCTAGCATGCAGTCATGTGTATTCAACCTCCAACGCCAAGTGTCTAGGCTATTTACATGCTCCTGCAGCTCACTTTAGTCAACCTGTCCCGCTTCTCTCTCGGCAGGACTTTTTGAGCTGTCCAGGTCTCCATCCGAACATGTTGTGACTTTGTCACTTGTTGCTATGTGTACTTCCCACGCACACGTATTGGAGGTAGTCCGTCGTCTCGCATGATGACACCCTCCTTCGCATGATTCTCCTTCTAGTGGAATCGACCACTACAGTTGGTTGGTTCCTCATATGTGTGCTACTCATGCACCCATACGTTGGAAGCACTCCATTGCCCCCGAGATCATGAGGTCCATTGCATAATCTCGTTGTGGTGGCATCTATTACTCATAACTGGTGTGACAAACTAAAACCAATCTAGTTAGATTTTCATGTTCCAATTGAACACTTTTTATTTATAAAAAATAGTTCTAATTTGTGATGATAAAAAACTGTAATTGCATAAAAATATTTGGCAGATACTGAAAAGTCAATATATCCAATTAATACATACATCATTTTCCCAAATAACAATTGCAGATATTCAAAAGACAACATGACCAATTAATACATAAATCACTTTCCCAAGTAACAGTTTTATGTCTTTGAGCACGCATGGATTCTTTGATTATAAATGGAAAGTGAAAGTGTTCAATTGGGACATGAAAATTTGACTAAATTGGTCTTAGTTTTTGTCACACCAATTGTGAGTGATAGGTGTCACCACAACGAGATTATACAACGACCTCATGATCTCAGAGGCAATGAAGTGCTTCCAACGTATAGATGCATGAGCAGCACACATATGAGGAATCAACCAACTGTAGTGGTTGGTTCCACTAGAAGGATAATCATGCGAGGGAGGGCGTGATCATGCGAGACGGTGGACTGCCTCCAACATATGTGTGCGCGGGCAGCACACATAGCAACAAGTGATAGAGTCACGACATGTTCAGATGGAGAACTGGACAACCCAAAAAGTCCTCCAGAGAGAGAAACGGAATAGGTTGACTAAAGTGAGCTACAGGAGCGTGTAAACAGCCTAGACACTTGGCGTTGGAGGCTGAATACACATGGTTGTAGGCTGAAAAATCAGGATTGCATCTGTCAAGGGACATGTGATCAGCAAAGAGGCAATTGAGAGCTCATGGGACAGATGTCTATAGCTATAATGGATCAAGTACAGGAAGAACATTGTGGAGCATGTTCTCCATGATCTCCAATAGATGGACTACAGGAAAAACATTATAGGAGCATGTTCTTCATGATCTCCATGGGTGGCTCACAGCCACATATGTGCCATTATAAATAAACAAGGGTCTATTGAGATGGGACACACACACATAATCATATACAAGTAGAGAGAGGCTTGTAGTGTTTTTTTGCATTAGAATTATATTCCTTTTATGTGAGTAATAAAAGGTTGGTAAGGTTGCTGTACTTCTCTTCTCCTCTATACTCTTGTGGCTTATGCGAGTTTTGTGGGCTAAGGTGGGCTAACCATAGCGCCATCAAGAGCGAAATTTTAGGGTAGAAGTTTAGCCGTGTGACAAGTGGTATCAAAGTCTAGTTTGGTAGAAACCAGATTCAGCTGAAGTCAAGATCAATGAAAGCTATGGTGACGCAAGTTGAACTTCAAGATTGATTAGTTTGCATTAAGGAGATGCTAGGAGATCCTCCAATCGATGATGTAGGCAACATATGGATGCAGTTGGCTTGGCAAGAGAGGCAAAGTGATGCTCTCAAGGAGGCCCTTGCGAATGAGAAGTGTGGAGGATAGGTATATCGTGATCATGGACTCAATGAGATCAAGCCTAAAGTTCTTGGAAGAGGACTTGGTGGTAGGTGGCAAACTCCCCTATTGAAGGCAGAGCTCCTTCAAAGGTAAAAGTCCCGAAACCTCATTCCTTTGATGGTCGCAGGAATGCAAAGGAGTTGGAAAACTTCTTGTGAGATATGAAGCAGTACTTCAAGGCTACTCATGTTTTGGAATGGGAAAAGTCACAATCACTAGCATATATTTGATTGGGGATGTAAAGTTATGGTGGCATGTTTGGGGAATCAAAAAAGTGTCAAATCAAAATAATAAAGTAGGCTGGACACCAAACTATCCCAAAAGTTTAAGCTTTATTGGATATGAGTCTTTTTCACTATATATATTGGACCTTATCTATCCAATATCTGATGTGAGACTAATTTATCACATCTGACATTATAACAATCTCTCCCTTCAGGTGTGATTTGACCATATCAAATTTAACACTCTTAATCAAGAACTCTTTTACTCGACTAGTTCTACCGTGTGACCTATACCAATGAGTTTTTGTCTCATTCTTTTGATTTTTTAAGAGAAACTAACATGCGACTCAATTCAGTCGCACAATCACAGAAATTTCGGTCTTAAGAGTTTGCACAGCTTCGAACTTGAAGCTCTGATATTATTTGTTGGGGGAATCGAAAGAGTGTCGAACCGAAATAATATATTGGGCCGGACATTAAACTATCCAAAAAACACAATTCACGATGTAGAAGAAGAACAGAAAAAAAGAAAAGATAGCAGACAAGAGATTTATATGGCGAAGGCGATCCAGATGATATTGTATTGATGAGAAGAAGAGAAGATTATAATGATAAAAGCAAAACTCTAATATCATCAACTCTCACAAAAGACTAAGTAGTCTAGCCGTCACAAGACATTTTGAGAGTATTAATTTATGTTTCTCTCTCTCACTCCCTTACATGAATAGGGTATTTATAGATGTAGCCTAATTGTGTTTGAGTCAAAGTAGAAGATTGACTCAAATAAGACTTCTACTAATTTAAGTCTTCTATTAGAAGATAAATTTAGATAAATATTAGGTCCACTAAATTACTTTCTAATATAATTAAGACTCTCCGGAAAATTCTGATTCGAGACACAATTAAGCCAACAGTGGCGTACCAGAACATTGGAGGATACTCGAGCTGGGAGAGCTCAACTTGAGGATTGGGACTCTCAAAGAGCTAAAGGAGCAGTTCCTTCCATGCAACACAGAGTGGGTTGCACGAAAATCCCTGAAGAAGCTAGACACTCGAGGACTATAAGGAAGTTTGTGCGGGAATTCAACTCCCTCATACTCGACATTACCAACATGTCTGAAGAGGACAAGTTATTCAACTTGCTTTCCGGCTTGCAACCGTGGGCTCAAGCTGAACTCCAACGGCAAAGAGTGAGGGATCTTCCTTCAGCCATTGCTTCTATAGAAGGTTTGGTGGATTTCAAGTTGGCGATGACCACCAAGAAGGCCACGGATGAAAGGAGGATGGGGCATGCATACAAGGATAGTAAAAAGCCTGAGGGCAAGGGCAAGAAGGTTACAAAACCTAGCCAGTCCAAGCTGTAGTCCACTAATAAAGAGCAAGGCTGTTTTATATGTAATGGTTCTTATTGGGCAAGGGATTGTTCGAAGAGGGAAAAGCTAGCTGCACTATCTCTCAAGGAATCTGAAAAGGAAGAATGTAGTGTTGCGGTAACACCACACATGAACCCATTACAGCTACTCAACTCAATGACGACAGAAATGTAGCCGCCTTGCAAAGGGTTGATGTATGCATCAATGCAAATTGAATGTGAGACTTGTTTTGGGTATGCTAGACACATGGGCGATCAACAACTTCTTCTCTCATAAGTTGGTAAGAAAATTTGGCCTACAGGTGCAACCAAGTTCATGGAAAGTGAAGGGATAAATTCTGGGCCGACCCTGATTCATGGAATGGCCAGTGCAACCCTCAAAGTTGGAGATTGGGAGGGAGAGATTAGTTTGAAGATTTCGATGCTTGATAAGTTTGAGTTTATTCTGGGGATAGACTTCTTTATACAAGTGAAGGCTAGCTTGATGCCTCACTTATCAGGTATGCTGATTTCTGTTGAGAAATCACCATGCTTTGTACAGGTAGCATATGTGGGAAAAACTGCAGAAACAGGTATGTAGTCTTCTCAACAGCTGAAAGTGGGTCTCAAGAGGAGCGAGACCACCTATGTTGCATCACTAATTGAGATACAATTGGATCAGGACATGGATGTACTTGATGATGTTGCAACTGTCCTGATGGATTCTGCAGATGTAATGCCACCAAAATTACCCAGCGAACTTCCCCCTCGAAGGGCAGTTGATCACAAAGATTGAGCTGGAGCCAGGTGCTAAATCTCCTACTTAGGCCCCCTATTGATTGGCTAATACAGAGCTTTTGGAGTTGAGAAAGCAGCTTAATGAACTGTTGGATGCGAGATTGATCCAACTGTCGAAAGCCCCATATGGCGCTTTGGTGTTGTTTTAGCGAAAACAAGATGGTTCACTTCGAATGTGCATGGATTATCGAGCGTTAAACAAGGTGACTATCAAGAACAAATATCCGGTGCTGAATGGTGGCGACTTGTTCAATCGATTGGCCAAGATGACATACCTCACCAAGTTGGACTTGCAATCAGGGTATTGGCAAGTTTAGATTGCTGAGGGAGATGAGTCAAAGACAGCATGTGTCATAAGGTATGACTCACTTGAGTTCTTAGTCATGCCTTTTGGATTGGCGAATGTTCCTGCAACTTTTTGTAACTTGATGAATGAAGTACTGTATGAGTTCTTAGATCAATTTGTGGTGGTATACTTGGATGATGTTGTCATCTATTTGGAGACGTTGGTGGACCACGTCGACTACCTCAGGAAGGCATTCTCTCGGCTTGGAGAATATGAGCTCTTCATAAAGAAAGAGAAATGTGAGTTCTGCCGGAAAGAGATTAGGTTCTTTGGACATAGGGTGAGCAAGGGATAGAACCAAGTGGCAGATGCGTTGAGCCGAAGGGAGGTGCAATGCTATGTAGTTACACTATCCACAGTGCAGTCAACCCTGCTGGAGAGGGTCAGAAAGCAAACCGATGCAAACCCAGCATACGTCCAACTCAGGGGAGAAGTACATAAAGGGGTAATTAAGCGTTATTGGCTTGACGATAACTTGTTGTATACTAGAGGCAACAGGTTATACATTCCAAAAATAGGAGAGCTGAGACGTGAACTACTGTGAGAGATTCACGCTGCTCAATGGGCAGGACATCCTTGAGTGCAAAGGATGATGACACTCTTATTCAGTTCATACTACTGACCGAAAACGGGGGAAGATGTAGAGATGTACGTCAAGACTTGTCTTGTGTGCTAGTTTGCAAGACAGAAAGGAAGAAGGAGATAGGGCTGCTACAACCCTTGCCTATTCCGCAGAAGTTGTAGTAGTCCATCTCCATGGACTTCATCTCGGGCTTTCCCAAAGTGGATGGGATGAGCTCAGTGCTAGTCATCATCGACCGACTCTCAAAATATGCTGTGTTCAAACCAGCATCTCATGCATGTCCAACAAAGGTAGCAACTGGGCTGTTCTATAAGCATGTGGTGAAGCACTTCGGTGTCTCGAAAGACATCATGAGTGATCGAGATGTTCACTTCACGGGTAGGTTTTGAACAACACTTTTTAACTTGATGGGTTCAGAGTTGAAGTTTTTTATGCCTAATCACCAAAAAATGGATGGCCAAACAGAGTGCATCAATGCCTTGGTGGAGGAGTACTTAAGGCATTATGTAACAGCAAACCAGCAAAATTGATTGGAGCTATTGGACACAGCTCAATTTTGCTATAACATCCACAGGTCTTCGGTTATAGGAATGAGTCCTGTAGAGCTTGTCATGGGATAACAGCCTCTCACTCCTCTTAAGATAGCTCAATCGATGAACTAAGGAAAGTTCTCTGCAACTTATCGTTTCAGCAAGGAGAAGGAGGAGCTAATAGAACAACCTTGGGACAACTTGCGCAAGGTAGTAAAATGTATGAAGAGGCATGTAGATGGACGAAGGCGGTCATCGGAGTTCCAGGTTGGGGATATGATGTTATTGAAACTTACTCCACATATATGAAAAAAAATCAGCAACAAGACCGTACTTCGTGGGTTGGTACTAAAGTATAATGCCCCCTTCGAAGTGATGAAGAAAGTCGGGCATGTTGCTTACCGATTGAAACTACCCGATAAGTGGAAGGTACATCCAACATTTCATGTTAGTTTTCTCAAACCTTTCAATAGGGACTTGTTTAGGGATAGACAGTAAGCCAAGAGAGCTCCACCGATAGTTCAAAAGTAGTTTGATAAGGAGATCGAGAATATCTTTACACATCGGACCATGGGGCAAAGCAAGAAGAATCGGCAAACTGATTTTCTTGTGATGTAGAAAGGCAGTAGTGAGGTCAATGCCACATGAGAGAGGGATTCTATGTTATGGTAGTTTGAGAAGCAAATCAAGGAATACATGGACTCTACTTCGACGAGAACGTCAGACTCTCCTAGTGGGGGTGGTTTGTCACACTAGTTGTGAGTGGTAGGTGTCACCAAAACTAGATCATGGAACGGATCTCATGATTTCTGAGGCAATGGAGTGCCTCCAACGTATAGGCACACGGGCAGCACACATATGAGGAATCAACCAGCTATGGTAGTCAGTGCCACTACAAGTAGAATCATGCGAGGGGGCACATGATCATGAAAGGCGGCAGACTGCCTCCAACACATGTGTGCGTGGGCAGCACACATAACAACAAGTGACGGAGTCACGACATGTCCGAATGGAGACCCGAACAGCCCAAATAGTCCTGCAGAGAGGGCAACAGGATAGGTTGGCTAAAGCGAGTTGCAAGAGCATGTAAACAGCTTGAACACTTGGTGCTACAGGCTGAATACACATGGCTGCAAACTGAAAAATTAGGGTTGCACCTATCAAGGGACATGTGGCCAGTAAAGAAGCAATTGAGGGCTCATGGGAAAGGTAGATGCAGTTGGAATGGATCAAGAAAATTACAGGAAGAACATTATGGTGTATATTCTCTATGATCTCCAACAGGTGGACTACAGGGAGAGCATTATGGGAGCATGTTCTCTATGATCTCTATGGGTGGCACATAACCACATATGTATATTATAAATAGACAAGGATCTATTGAGTTGGGACACACACACGATAATCATATATACGTTGAAAGAGGCTTGTAGTGTTCCTTTGCATTAGAGTTGTATTTCTTTTATGTAAGTAATAAAAGGTTGGAAAGGTTGCTGTATTTCTTTTCTTCTCTATATTCTTGTGGGCTTGTGCAAGTTTGGTGGCCTGAGGTGGGCAAACCTTAGCACCATCACGAGCGAAATTTCAGGGTAGAAGTTTGGTCATGTGACAAATAGACAGACATTGGGTTTATAACTGACAGCAGTTGTCTTTAGTCCTACATCGACAAAGTGTCGGAATTGAGATAGGGCTAAATATGATGACTGTCATAAATCCAACAATGAGGCTTTTTTTGGGGAGTTGGAAAAAATAATATCCTGGAGTCGGGTGGGCTGCGTGCCATAGACACCTATGCATAATATCGTACTAGATCAGGGGCATCATATAATGATATCAAAACTATTCTGCACCTCTTGATCAGTGTGGGTTAGTTTAGCGAAGATGCTGAGCCTTTGAGGGGGGGAGATTGTTAGATCCTGTGAGCTAGTGGGTCTATAAATGGTAGCAATCGTATTTAGTTCTAAATCAACAAAGTGTTGGAGTTGAGACTGGACTAAATATGACAATTGTCGTAAACCTAACAACGAGGCCTTTTCCTGTAGAGCTGAGAAAAACAAAACCCTATGATTGGGTGGACTGCAAGCCGCAGATGCTCAAAAACAATATCGTGCTGGGTTGGAGGCGTTACATAATTGTATTAAAGTCACTTCGCACCTCTTAATCAGTATAGGTTAATTCAATGAAGACGTTGAGCTTTTGAGGGGGGAAGATTGTTAGATCTGGTGAGCCAATAGGTAGGCAGTAGGCCTGTAACTGGCAGTAGTCGTTTTTAGTTTTACATCGATAAAGTGTTAGAATTGAGCTTAAGCTAAATATGATAAGTGTCATAAACTCAATAACGAGGTCTTTTCTTAGGGAGCTGGAAAAAATAAAACCTTGGGGTCAAGTGGGCCGCAGGCTACAAACACCTAGGTATAATATCGTGATAGCTCGAGGGCGTCACATAATGGTATCAGAGTCACTCTGCACCTCTTGATCGGTGTGGACTAGCTCAGCGAGGATATTGAGCCCTTGAGGGGGAGGAGATTATTAGGTCCGGTGGGCCAGTAGGCCAATAGGGAGGCAGTGGGGCTGTAACTAATAATAGTTATTTTTAATCTCACATCAATAAAGTGTCAAAGTTGAAATTAGGCTAAATATGATGACTGCCATAGACCCAATAACGATGCCTTTTTTCAGGAAGCTGGGAAAAATAAAACTCTGGAATCGGGTGGGCTGCGAACCGCAATGCTTAGGAACAATATAGTGCTGGGTCGGGGGCATTACACTTTGGTTGTTCTATTGCATTCGATTTTTGCAATTCCATTTAGTCAATAACCACTATGTTCAACACCTTGGTCCCTATTTGTTAACATTTTGGCTAAGCCTTCATGCATGAATGTTGTTGTTCGAGGTCCGATACCGTGTATGACTGGCTTGCTTCAAACCAAGTTTTTAGTTATGTTTAACTTGCGTTGTTACTGCAGACAGAGCTTGAGATTATGTCAACAACAACTACATAGTGCATGTGTCAACAACTTTAGACAAAATTATACTGCAAGAAAGAATAGGTGGTGTATTTTATCAATAATATATGTGAAGGAGCAAGTATGATATAAACAGGGAGGACATATTGAGATCAAAGAATTTGACCTTTTCGGGGTGTCATTACTCCTATTGCCGACAAATATGAAATTGTTGTATTAACTCCGATTGGCTTGATAGAGCCTTCGAGTGGGGTCCTGATAATTTGCGGAGATGGTAGGAAAGATCCATCTGTTGGGGACATTTAAGTCGTTGACAGTGTGGGAAAAAGCCATCCATTGAGTTCTTGTCAGGTTGTGGAGAATAGCGAAGACCTCCTTACTTTTGTAGTACTTTGATTTCTCAGTAATTTATCAATTCTTTCATCGACCTTGTTAAACCTAATATCGCCTGGTGTAAATCTAATCAATATTTGTTCGTAAGGTATCTTCCATGTTAGATTAGTTATGAACTTTGTTAGTAAATCTATGGGTCATCATTTTTTCTATCAACTCCATCCGCTAGTTGGCCTTGATTTCGCTCATTTTCAGCCCTCAACTGACATTTGAATAAGATGTCTCAGCGGTTTGAGATGGTACAATCATAGTCCAAGATAATGAGATATCCGTTGACCGCCATTTGTAATCATGAATTTTTGTGTGCCACCATCTTGAGCTCTTGCACTGCCAAATAGGACCTTTCTTCCTCAAAAGACGCCAATGAAAGAATATATATATAAGTTACACCGTATTACGATAATAATATAGATTTGATGCTAACTATGCATAACTCGTTAATGTACTCCACGATAATATTGGTCCTAGGAGGTACATATACATGAATAAGAGCATAACCATCTAGTTAACAACTGATATCAAAATGCATCGTGAAGTACACAACAACTAACCTAATGCCTTTGCAATTGAGAAATTCGCTGCGTAGCGATCGCTACAGCATGGGTTTTTTTTCATATTCTAGAGCATACTGGATAATGGATTTTGCTTTTCACTAAACTAGAAACAATACGGGAGATATTCTTTTTAAATATCCAACAAAATTTGATTAGTCATTTTCCCATTTGGTCAAGTATACGAATATCAAAGTAAAGTCCAAGGTCAAAAAGTCAAACTAATCCACATCCAAAAGTAGTTTAATTCATTCAAATTCTCAACAAAATCGCCCGACTTACTACCATCACAATAGATGAGAAACAAATAAAAACCAAAATGTAAATCACAAGATATCTAACAAAATTTTCTTTGTTTGTTGAAACACACTTTCTCATAAGCTCGAAGAGTTTTTTCCAAAGCGAGCTTCTCGATCTCTTTAAAATAAACGTTACTTCAATAGAATATTGCAAGACTATTTGTATGATATATCTACTTTGCTTTTGTCAAGGTATAATCCTATCATAAGTGCAACATCTTTACTGAATCTTTTTTCCAACCAACATAAATATTTTCTCCGTTCAATTTTAGGTTTGTATTAATTCGTCCAGCATGTCTATTGTTCAATATTGCCTGCATGTGGACCAATATGCCAAATGAGGTTTCATAAATAATGTGTCAGACATCATTTGGTTCTGGATCAAGGTCAAGCTCAAACTCAAAATGAGGACTAAAGTATAAAAAGATAATCTGATTAAAATTTTAGTATTTGGTTACTGATTTAACTAGCCAATGATTCAAATTTTTTCTGAGCCATCTTACCCTCAAGCTTCTGCTTTAAACTGGTCTTTCTCCAGTTTGAAAGGCAGCATAGCGTTTTAGCCCCACCCTTTTGGTCCTCACTGTCGACTCCTTCGTCTCCGACGAGCTACGCCACGACCCCTTCGTCTCTGTCGAGCTACGCCATGACCCCTTTGCCTCGAACGACTCCTTCCTCTTCCTGCAGCATCGTTAAACTTCTTCCCCGATTCGCAGACCCTTTCCTCGTCTTCCTACTCTTGATCTCTGCTATTCTCTCCTCCGATATTGCCGCGACGGCAATCCCCATCCGATCGCCACGGGATCTTGCTCGGGTACTCCTTCGATCCCAGATTTCTTTCTCCCTTTTTTTTTTGTTTCTTTTTTGGACGTTTTGTGCTCGGTGGTGTCCGACTTTGACTTCGTGTCGGATTTAGAGAGGCAAGATGGTTTCTAGTTCGTGGTGGATTGGAAGGGCACATTCTGGTGGGCTAGGGGTTTGGCTGTGAGTGGTTTAGGGTTGTGGATTAGGGGAATTTTGTGTAGCAAATTTCTAGGGTTGATTTGGAAGTAATTATATTATTTTTCTAATTATTTTTCTATATGTTTTGTGTTTATGTCATAATTTTGCACTGCCCCGAATGTAGCTATTGATGGTTATTTTTATAATTTTTGTTTGTATTTTGTAGAACTTGGATTCTTCCTTGTCAATTACTCAACGTTCTCTTCTTCTTATGTTTTTTTTTCTCATTTTGGTCATTCTTTTTTCAATTTTTAGGGTTTTCTGGTTTTTGTTTTACTGGAAAGCTTGGGTGATGATTGCCATTGTGTTATGTGAAGATGAGGCTTTCATTTGATGCTGCAATATTATTTTCATTTTCACCAGTGAACGTTGAGTCATACGTGGTGTAGGAGAACTGTGAACGTGAAGGATATTGACATGAAAGAACTGATTTAAGGATTTGGGATTTGGCTTTGGTGCTCAAGAGATGGATGGTGGGGAGCGGAGCGGTGATGCTCGAACATTCAAAGTTAGCTTCACTGGGGACGGGGTTGCTATGTTGCAGGAGAAAGTCAAAGAGAAGTTGAAGGAGTTTATGGGCGATTACACTGATGACACCCTTGTGGTATGATTTTAGTTTCATTTACTTCTATAGAAGGTGAATTACGTGTGATTGGTTGACCTAAATAATTGTTTGTCTTAAAAATTCTATCTTGCAAAATTTGCGCCTACCTTATGTTGTTTGAATTCTGAATGTTTGGGTT
>RXID01017064.1:0-12838 GCA_005019695.1 Trichopus zeylanicus subsp. travancoricus
CTACTACTACTACTACTACTACTACTACTACTACTACTACTACTACTACTACTACTACTACTACTACTACTACAGCTACTACAACTACTACTACTAATAATACAACTACTACTACTACTACTACTTCAAATACTACAATTATGACTACCACAGCTACTATTACTACACTACTACAAACACTACGGTTACCACTACTATTTTTACTACTCCAACAAATACTATTATTACTGCTACTAATGTTACTACCACTACTACTGCTACTTACTGCTACTATTTCTACAACTTCTAATGCTACTTTGTCTACAACTCCTATGAGAACTACTATTACTACCACTACTACTGCTACTACTATTACCGCTGCGACTTCTATTACTACTCTGACTCCTACTACTTCTACTGCTACTCCTACTACTACTCCTACTCCTTCTATTACTACTCCTACTGCTACTACATCTACCACTTCTTCTACTACAACAACAACTACTACTACTTCTACTGTTGCTGCTACTACTACTGATACTATTACTGCTACTATAGCTACTACGATTACTACTATTACTACTACTACTACTATAGCTACTACGACTACTACTACTACTACTACAACTACCACTACTAATACTACTACTACTACTACCACTACTAATACTACTACTACTACTTCTTTAACTACAGCTGCTGCTGCTGCTACTACTACAACAACTACTATTACAACTATTACAACTACCACTACTCCTACTACTACTGCTGCTACTAGTACCACTATGGCAACTACTAGTACTACTACTGTAACCACTACTACTACTACTGCTACTTCTACTATTGCTACTACTATTCCTACTATAACTATAACTACTGCCACAACTTCTCCTACTACTTCTAGTACTACTACTACCATACTACTACTATTGTTGTTACTGCTGCTGCCAATACT
This sequence comes from Trichopus zeylanicus subsp. travancoricus, assembly GCA_005019695.1. Lineage (NCBI taxonomy): Eukaryota > Viridiplantae > Streptophyta > Magnoliopsida > Dioscoreales > Dioscoreaceae > Trichopus > Trichopus zeylanicus. The sequence continues at coordinate 935 of RXID01017064.1, forward strand.
ACTATAACTAATGCCACTATAGCTACTGCTACTACTGCTGCAACTATAGCTACATCTAATACTACTACACCTATTGCTTCTGCAACTACCACTTCAGTTACTATTGATACTACTACTGCTACTGCTGTTGTTGCTCCTACTACTACGACAACAAAAACTACTACTACTACTATTACTACTACTTTAATTTCTACAACTTCTACTCACACTACTATTACTGCTACAACTGCTACAACTGCAACAACTACAACTACTATTACTACTGTTTCTACTACTGCAACTACTACAACTACTAGTCCTGCAATTACTACTGCAACTACTAATACAACAACAACTACTACTACTAATACTACTACAGCTGCAGCTGCTACTACTACCACTCTTGCTACTGCTACTGCTACTTCTGCTACTAGTACTGCTACTACTACTACTATTATTACTACTCTCATTACTACTACAGCAACTACAACTACTGCTACTACTACAACTACTACCACAACTACTACTACAACTGTTACTACCAATTTTGTTGCTATAACAACTACTATTGTTATCGCTGCAACTACTACTAGTATTACTATTGCTGCTACTACTGTTACTGCAACTGCTACTACTTCTGCTGCTCCGACTACTATTTCTACTACTTCTCCAACTACTACTACAACAACTGCTACGACTACCATTACTACTACTACTACTACTACAACGCTAATACTTCTACTGTTGTTGCGGCTACTACTAGTGCTCCTACAACAATAATTATTGTGACTACTGCTACTGCTGATGCTCTTATAACTACAACTACTGCTGCTGCTCTTGTAACTACTACTACTACTACTACTACTACTACTACTACTACTACTACTACAATGACCACTATTGCTATTACTATGAGTATTAGTACTACTACCTCTGCGACGACAACAATAACTACTTCTACTACTACTTCTAATACTACTGCTACTACTGCTACTTTTACAACAACTGATGCTTGCTACAACTACTACTACTACTACTTCCACTCCTAATACTACAATTATGACTACTACAGCTGCTATTACTACTACTACTACAAATACTATTGTTACTACTACTATTTGTACTACTCCAACAAATACTATTATTAATTATACTAATGTTACTACCACCACCGCTACTACTACTACTCCTACTACTACTACCTCTACTTACCGCTACTATTTCTGCAACTTCTACTACTACTTCTTCTACAACTCCTATGAGAACTCCTATTACTACCACTACTACTGCTTTCGCTACTACTGCTACTACTATTACTACTACTACTTCTATTACTACTACTACGACTACTTCTACTGCTACTCCTACTACTACTCCTACTGCTTCTATTACTACTCCTACTGCTACTACTTCTACTACTTCTTCTACTACAACAACAACTACTACTACTTCTACTGCTGCTACTACTACTTTTGATACTATTACTACTACAACAGCTACTACAACTACTACTACTCCTACTCCAACTACTACTACTACTACTACTAATACTAATTCTACTACAACTACTTTAGCTACTACTGCTGCTGCTATTGCTGCTGCAACTACTACAACTACCACTCCTCCTACTACCGCTGCTACTAGTACCAATACAGCAACTATTAGTACTATTACTTTAACTACTACTGTTGCTGCTACTACTATTGCTACTTCTACTACTACTACTGGTACAACAACTACCACTACTACTAATACCAATACTACTGCTGCTGCTACTACTACAACAACAACTACTACTACTCCTACTACTACTATCACTACTACTACTATAGCTTTTACTTCTACTACGACTACTACTACTATGACTGCTACTGCTACTACTACTATGATTACTACTACCACTGCTACTACTACTAATACTACTACTGTAACAACTAGTACTATGATAGCAACTACTACTACTACTACTACTATTACTACTCCTACTACTACAGCTACTACTAATACACCTGTTACTTTTAGTAATACCACTACTACTGCTACTACAACAACAACAACGACTACAACTACTGCTACTAATGCTGCTACTGCTAGTACTACTACTACCACTACCACTGCTACTACTACTACTTCTTCTACTACTACTACTACTCCTCCTGCTACTACTCTTACTACTGCCACTATTTCCCCTACTGCTACTAGTACTACTACTACTACTACCATAACTTCTGCTACAACCACGGCTATTACGACTAACGCTATAGCCACTACTACTTCTTCATCTACAAATACTATTGCTAGTACTGCTACTGCCGTTACTACTTGTACCATTGTTACAACTACTACTGCACTAACTACTAATGATACTAATATTTCAACTTCGACAATAAGAACTACTTTTGCTACTACTTCAACTGCTATTACTATAAGTGCTACAACTACTAGTACTACCACCGCTACTACTACTACTACTACTGCTAGTACAACTACTACAACAACTTCTTTAACTGCTACTACTGCACAATGGGTACTACTATCACCACTGCTACTGCTATTACTACTACTGCTGCTGCTGCTCCTACTGCTACTACTGCCATTTGTGCTACTACTACTACTACGTCAACCACTACAACTAGTAATATTATTGCTACTACTAATACTATGACTACTACTTGAACACTACTTCTGTAGCTACTACTATTACTATTACTACTTCTAGTGCTGCTACGTCTACTACTACTACTTCTACTGTTGCTACTACATCTTGTACAACTACAACTATTACTGTTACTACTACTACTACTACTACTTCTCCTACTACTACAACTCTTGCTACTGCTACATGTACTACTATTACTATTGTGGCTACTACTACTACTGCTAGTATTATTACTACTACTGCTATTATTATTCCTACTACTACTACTACTACCGCTTTTACTTCTACCACTACCACTACTAGAACAAATACAACTGCTACTCCTTCTACTACAAAGTGTATCTCTTCTACTACTACTACTCCTTCTCCGACGATTGTAGCTACTACAACAACAACTCCTGCTGCTACTACTACTGCAGCAACTACTTCTACTACAACTGCCATTTCTGCTATTACTACTGCTAATACCACTACTATTGTTACTACTACTGCTACTAATACTACTGCAACAACAACTACTACTGCTACTACTGCTGCTTCTACAACTAATGTTGCTACTACTAGTACTACTACTACTACTGATACTTCTGCTATTGCTACTGTTGCTGCTTCTATTGCTACTACTATTGCTACTGCTTCTACTACTAATACCATTCTACTTCTGCTACAGCTGCTGACTGCTACTGCTACTACTACTACTACTATTGATGCTACTGTTGCTAATACTACTACTACCACTGAGCTAGGCTACTACTACTACTACTACTACTACAATACTAGTAGCTACTACAGCTGCTACTATCTACTACTTATGCACAACCATTATTTTTGCTACTACTAGCTTTACTATTGCTACTACTATACAACTGCTACTGCTGCAGCTACCACTACTACTACTACTACTACTACTATTGCAGCTACTTCCACTACTATTACTTCTAATACTATCGCTGCTACTACGACTACTACTAATGCTGCTACTACTACTGCTACTAACATGACTACTACTTCTGCTGCTGCTACTACTTTTGCTACTGCTACTACTCTTACTACTATTGCTACTATTATAACTACTACTGCTATCGTTACCGTAGCGACCAAAGCTCCTACTACTGCAACTGATGCTACTACTGCTATTACTGCTACTATTGCTACTATTGAATCTACTATTACTACTACAGCAGCTACCACAACTACCGTAGCTAACACTCTACTACTACTAATGCTACTGCTACTATTGCTACTTCTATAATTGCTACTACTGCTTTTGCCACTACTATGAGTACAACTACTACTGCTACAGTGACAACTATTGCTACTACTGCTCCAACATATACTACTACTACTACTACGACTACAACAAGTTCTCCTGCTACTACTACTAGTACTACTACTTCTACAACTTTTCCTGCAACTACAACTCTAGCTACTACTGCTACTACTATTACTGCTACAACAACTACTACAACAATTACTGCAACTTCTGCTACTACTGCCACTACAACAACAACAACTACTACCACTACTATTACTATTATCGTTGCTATTGCTACTACTACTATGTTTGTTGCTACTACTACTATTGCCACTACTACTACTCCTCCGACAACTACTTCTTCTACTACTACTACTTCTACTACTACTGCTACTACTACTACTACAACAACTACTGCAGCAATGACTTCTACTGTTGTTGTTGCTACTGCTACTACTACTACTCCAACAACTACTATTGCTGTTGCTACTACTATACTTCTGCTACTACCAGTTCTGCTTCTACTACTACTACAAGTGCTACTACAACTCCTACTAGTACTACTACTACTATTACAACTACAACTGCAGCTGCTATTACTCTGCTTCTCCTACTACTACTATTGTTGCTACTACTACTACATATACTACTGTTTCTACTACTAGTTCTAGGACTACTGCTATTGCTACTACTACTGCTATTACTATTGGAACTCCAACTTCTACTTCTGTTGCTACTACTACTGCTACAACTACGACTGCTGCTGCTACTACTACTACTGTTACTACTACCACTATGACAACTACTTCTACTACTGCTACTACTACAACTACTGCTGTTGCTGCTGCAGCTACCACTACTGCTGCTTCAACTACTGCTACTACTACCGCTGCTACTACTGCTACTACTACTATTACTACTTCTACTGCAACTACAACTATTATTGCTATTACTACTACGCCAACTCCAACAACTACTAGTGCTGCTACCGCTACTACTACTGTTGCCGTTGCTAGGACTGCTACTATTACTATTACTACTACTGCAACTGTTGTCACTACTACGACAACAACTACTACTATTACTACTTCTACCAATTCTCTACTACTGCTCCTACTCCTCCTACTACTGCAACTATTTACTATTACTACTACTTCTCTACAACTACTCCTGCTACTACTCCCACTGCTACTACTACTACTACTACAAATTCTACTGTAGTCGCAACTGCTATAGCAACCACTACTACTACTGCTATTACTGCAACCACTGCTACTACTACTACTACTGCTAATACTACTACTACTGCGACCACTGCTACTACTACAACAACAACAACTGCCGCTGCTACTGCTTCTACTGTTGCTACTACCACTACTACTAGTACTACAACTACTACTACTACTAATACTCTTACTATTACTACTTGCACTAGTACTTTGCTACACCTACTCCAACTCTACTGCTACACCTATTCTACTACTATTACTACTACTATTATTACTATTACTACTATTACTACTACTACACCTTTTACTACAACTAGTAATACTACTATTGCTTTTACTACTACTCCTACTCCTAATACTACTACTATTACTACTACAACTCTTACTACTCGTACTCTTGCTACAACTACTACTGCTGTCAACTCTTACTACTCCTACTACACTACAACTAGTACTCCTACAACTACTATTACTACTACTACTTCTGCTACCTTTGCTGCTATTACCATAATTGCTACTGCAACTACTACTGCAAATCTTCCTACTCCAACTACTTCTATTATTACTGCTTCTAGTGCTACTACTTCGATTGCTACTCTAACGACTACAGCTACTCTTGCCGCTTCTATGACTAAGATTACTACTGCTACTACTACTACTACCACTACTGCCACTTATACTACTACTTCTACTACTATTACTACTACTACAACAACAATAATAACCAAAACAACTACTACTACAACTACTACTACAACTACTACTACAACTACTACGGATACTAGAACTACTACTCCCACTACCACTACTGCAACTACTGCTACAACTACTCCTACAACTACTACTGCTCTACCAACTAATACTACTACTCCTATTGCTGCTACTATTACTACTTCTACTATTTGTTCTACTAATACTACTACTACTACTATTACAACTATTACTCCTATTGCTAATAATACTACTTCAACTACTATTACCACTACTTTTGCAACTCCAAATGCTACTCCTACTACTTTTACTACTATGCTGCCACTACAACTACTACTACTATTACTAATGCTACTATTACAACTAATACTACTACAACTACTGCTGCTGCTGCTGCTGCAACTTCTACCCCTACAACTACTATTACTACTACTACTACTCCTACAACTATTACTATTACCACTACTGCTAATATTACTACTACTGCTACTACTTCTACAACTTCTCCTTCTCCGACTACTACTATTATTAATTCCACTACTACTACTACTCCCACTCCAACACCTATTCCCACTACTACTACTACAATAAGCACAATAACTACTATTATTGCTACTGCTGCTGCTACTACTAGCACTACTACTACAACTTCTACCATTACCACTATTGCTACTAGTGCGACTACAACTTCTACCACTACCATTTCTGCTACAGCTTCTAGTGCTACTACTACTACTACTACTAGTAGTAGTAGTACTTCCACTACTACTACTATAATTTTAGCAAGTGCTGCTATTGCTGCTACTCCAACTACTATTACTACTACTACTAATACTACTAATCCTTTTAATACTACTACTACTACTACTACTACTACTACTAGTACTATTACTATTGCTCCTACTATTGTTGCTGCAACAACTAATACAACTGCTACTTCTACAACTACTAGTACTGCTACATCTACAACTACTCCTACTTCTACTATTGTTGTACTGCTACTACTATTACAAGTACTACTGCTCCTACTTCTACTCCTACAACAACAACAACTACTAGTACTACTACAATTACTACTGCTACTACTTCTACTGCTACTACTACTTCTGCTACTACTTCTACTACTATCCTAGTTCCACTATTACAGCTACTACAAATATTACTTTAATTACCTCTATTACTCCCGCAACTACAACTTCTATTACTGCTTCTACTACAACTACTCCAAATACGCCAACTATTATGTCTACTACAACAACTACTATTATTACTATGGTTGCTGGCACTACTACTACTACTACTATTATAACTTCTACTACTATAACTTGCAAAAGTGCTACAACAACTACTACTATTACAACAAATACTACTACTACTATTGCAACTACTACTATAATTACTACTGCTGCTGCTGTTGTTGCTACTCCAACAACTATTACTACTACAACAAATAGTACTACTACTACTACTACTACTACTACTACTACCACAACAACTACTTCTACTACTACTCCGACAACTACTACTACTACTGCTATGACTACTTCTACCACTACTAGAACTACAACAACTACTACTACTACTTCTCCTACTGCTACTATAGCTACTAGTACAGCTACTACCACTACTACTAGTACTACTACTACTACAACTAGTACTGCTCCCTCTACTACTCTTACTAATATAGCAACGATAACAACTACTACAACTACTACGACTAGTACTTCTGCTTTTATTAATACCACTACTACTGCTACTACTCTAGCAACTACTACTACTATAACTTCGACTAATACTATAACATCAACTGCAACTACTACTGCTACTGATATTACCACTACTACTACTACTACCACTACTGCTGCTACTACTACAAATGATACTACTACCATTACTATTACTATTACTACTACTACAAGTACTTCTTCTACCACTAATACTACTACTACTATTACAACAACTACTACTACTACCACTACTATAAATACTACTACTAGTACTACTACTACACAACTACAACAACAACAACTGCTACAAGTATTACTCCAATTGCCACTAATGCCTCTACAACTACTATTACTTCTACTATGGCTACAAATACTACAACTGCTACGAACACTACTGCAGCTATTACAACTACTGCTGCTGTTACTGCTTCTGCTGCTGCAACTACAACTTCTACAACTTCTACTACTTCTACTACTACTACGACTACTACTACGAGTACTATGACTTTTACTACTACTTCTACAACTACTCCTACTACTACTACTGTTAAGGCAACTACTACTACAACTACTTCTACTCCTACTTTCACTATTACTACTACTACCACTATTACTAGAATTACCCCTATTACCACCACAACTACTACTACTACTATTCCTCATATCCCTACTATTACTACTAGTAGTACTACTACTATTCCTACTACTGCTACTGCTGCTACTACTACAACCACTTCAACTACTACTACTATTACTACTACTACTACTATTACTTCTACAAGTGCTACAACTACTACTACAGTTCCTACTTCTACTAGTACTATAATAACTACTACTTCAAACACAACTCTACTACTACCACTTTTACTAATATTACTTCTACTACGGCTACTACCACTCCTACTACTATTCCTCCTACTACTATTGCTCCTACTACTGCTGCTAATACTACTACCACAACTATTACTGCCAACACTTCTACTACTACACGTACTCCTACACTGATTCCTCCTGCTACCCATAATACTACTACTACTAGTACAACTACTAATGCTGTTGTTGCCACCACGACTACTACTACTACTACTACTACTACTACTACAACCTCAACTACAACTTTGACAACTACTTTTACTGCTACTAGTACTACAACTACTACTTCTGCCACTACAACTTCAAATATTGCTATCGCTACTACTACTACTAATACTACTACTACTACTACCACCACCACCACCACCACCACTACTGCTGCTGCTGCTGTTTTTGCCACTCCTTCAACTACAACTACTACTGCTGCTATTTCTACAACTATGACTCCTCCTAGTAGTTTTACAACAACTACTACTGCTTCTACTCTTCAACTACCACTACTTCTACTACTACTACTCCTTCTTCTAGTACTGTTGCTATTAGTACTACTACTTTTGCTACTGCTGCTACTACTACTACTACTACTACTACTACTACCACTACTACTACTACTATTACTACTACTACTACAACCACTACTACTTCTATAACTACTACAACTACTGCTACTACAACTTCAGCTACTACTACTACTACTTCAGCTACTACTACTCCAACTACTAATCCTTCTAATATTACTACAACTACAACAACAATTACTACTACTACTGCTCCTACTATTATTGCTACTGCTACTACTTCTGCTGCTGCTGCTGCTGCTGCTGTTGTTGCTGCTATTGCTGTTGCTACTGCTGCTACTACTACTACATTTGCTGCTATTACTACTACTTCTGCTACTACTGTTGCTACTCCCCCTATTACTACTACTTCTTCTATTTCAACTGCTACTACTACTACAAGTACTACTAATGCAACTACCACTTCCACTGCTGCTAGTACTACTACTATTAACACTACTTCTATGACTATTACTCCAACTGCTACTATTTCTACTTCTACAACTACTATTAGTAATACTACTATTAGTACTACTACTAATACTACTGCCACTACTACTGCTACATCTATGACTACTATAACTACGACAACTACGACTACAACTACAGCTACTACTACTACTACTACTACTGTAGCTACTACTACTGCTGCTGCTACTGTGACTACTACTACTACTATTGCTACTACTCCAACTGCTATTACAACAACTCCTACTACTACCTCTACTACTACCCCTACTACGGCTTCTTCTACTACTGCTACTACTAGTACTACTACCACTACAACTAGAATTATTCCTACTGCTGCTACTGCAGCTGTTGCTTCTATGCCAACTAGTATTACTACTATTACTTCTACCACTACCACTACTGCTTTTGCTTCTTCTTCTTCTATTACAACAACAACAATCACTACTACTACTACTTCTACAACTACTACTACTGCAACTACCACTACTACTTTTGTTAGTCCTTCTACTATGAGTACTACTACTGCTACTACTATTACTCCTACTTTTACTTCTACTCCAACTACTACTACTACTCCAATTACTTCTACTTCTACTACTACTCCAACTGCTACTCCTACTACTGTTGCTACTACTGCTACTACTATTACTACAACTACTATTGCGACTGCTACTACTGCTACTGTTATTGCTACACCTACTACTACTACTAATACTATTGCTACAACTACTACTAATACTAATGCTATTGCTCCGACTACTACTACAACTAGTACTCCTACAACTACTATTACTCCGACTACTTCTGCTACTACTGCTACTACCACTACTACTATAACTACTACTACTGCAACTAGTACTACTACTCCACCTACTCCTACAACTTCTATTATTATTGCTACTTCTGCTACTACATCGATTGCTACTCCTACTACTATTCCCACTCTTGCACCTATATCTAGTACTACTACGACTACTGCTACTAGAAATGCCACTAGTGCAACTACTACTTCTATTACTACCACTATTAATACTATTAAAACTATGACTACTACTACTACTACTACAAATGCTATTACTAGTACTAATACTACTACTACTGCCACAACTACCACTACTACTACTATTTCTGCTGCTGTTTTTGCTGTTACTACTACAACTACTACAATTATGACTACTACCACAATTATGATGACTGCAGCTTTGGCTGTTGCTGCAGTTGCCGCTGCTCCAACTACAATTGCTGGTGCTACTACTATAACTTCTACTACTACCGCAATTGCTACTACTTCCACTACTACTACTACTACTACTACTACTACAACTGCAACTACTACTACTATTATTACTACTGTTATCGCTGCTCTTCCAACTACTTTTACTACTACCACTACTACAAATACTGCTACTACTACTACAACTATTACTGCTACTACCTCTACTACAACTACCACTACTACTACTATTAGTAATACTGTTACAACCAAAAATACTATTGCAACTCCGAGTACTACTATTACAACTACTACTTCAGCTACTACCACTGCTACTACTATTACGACTACTACTACCACCACCACCACTACTACTGCGACTACTGCTTCTAATACGACAACTGCAACTCTACTACTGCTACTACTCCTTCAGCTACTACTACTATCACTACTGCTACTTCTACAACAACAACAACAACAACAACAACTACTACTACTACTATAACTACTGCAACAACTACTATTACCACTATTGCTCCTCCTATTCCTCCTCCTCCTCCAGCTACTACTACCACTACCACTACTAAACTACCACATTTACTACGACTACTACACCAACAACAACTACTACTACTCCAATTACTACTACTACTACTTTTGCTACTACCACCACCACCACCACCACTGCTACTACTACTATTACTGTTACTACTACTATTGCTACAACTATGACTACAACAACTACAACTACTACAGCTACTACGACTCCTGCTACTACTACTACAATGATTACTACTACTTCCACTGCTACTACTACGACTACGACTACTTCTAATACTACTACTGCTAATACCTCTACTACTACTGCTGCCATTATTACCACCACCACTACTACTACAATTCTTATCACCACTACTACTACAACTACAAAAACAACAACAACAACAACTACTACTACTACTACTATAACTACTTCCACTACTACTATTATTACTGCTACTTCTAGTTCTGCTACTACTGTTACTACTACTAGTACTACTACTATTATGGCTACTTCAACTTCTACTACTATTGTTACAACTACTAGTACTACTACTACGGCCGCTACCTCTACTACTACTACAACTACTACTACCACCACTACTACAACTATGTCTACTTCTGCTACTACTGCTATTACTACTACTATTGCTACAACTAGTCCTTTTACTACAAGTACTATTGCAACCA
>RXID01017064.1:13028-82277 GCA_005019695.1 Trichopus zeylanicus subsp. travancoricus
ACCACTACTGCTACAACTCCTATTACCACTACTACTACAACTATAACTGCAACTACAAATACTACTACTACTACAACTACTTCTACTATGACTATTATTACTGCTACTTCTACTTCTGCTACTAATGTTACTACTAGTAGTACTTATACTACTATGGCTACTTCATCTTTTGCTACTACTGTGAATAGTACTAGTACAACTACAATTGCCGCTACTTCTACTACTACAACAACTGTTACTACTGCCACGACTACAACTATGACTACTACTATTGCTAATGCTATTGCCACTACTATTGCAACAACTTGTCCTTTTACGACTAGTACTACTGCTACCACTTCTAGTATTGCTACTACTACTATGACAACTACTACTACCTCTACTACTACTACTCCTACTATTACTACACTACAACTACAACTATAACTACTAGCATTACTACTACTTTTACTACCACTAATACAACTACTACTACTATGATAACTAAAGTTGCTACTGCTACTGCCACTACTAGTCCTATTACTACTACTAGTCCTGCTACTACTAATACCACTACTGCTATTACGATAATTAATACAACAACTACTACTACTACATCTGCTATAACTACAACTACTACTACTGCAACTAAAATAGCTACTACTATTACTACTAGTACTTCTATTTATATTGTAATAAATATAGCCACTGCGGCTACTACAACTTCTGCTACAACTATTACTACTATTGCAATTACTACTACTACTATTGAGACTGCTACAACTACTACTACTACTGTAACTACTACTACTGCTACAACTACTGTGACTACAATGACTATAGCTACTACTTCTATTACAACAACTTCTATAGCAACATTTGTTGCTCCTACTGCTACTACAACTATAACTACTATTACTACTAGTACTACTTCTTCTACTATTGCCACTATTGCTACTACTAATACTAGTACTACTGCTACTACTACTAGTACAAATACTATTATTACTGCTACTCCTACTACTTCAACTACTAGTACCACAACTTTTACTTTTGTACTACCACAACTACTGCTACTACAACATGTGCAACTTCTTCAACTTCTCATGTTACTGCCACTACTTCTGCAACAACAACCTCTATTACTACTGCTACTACTATGACTACAATAACTACTCCTATGATTACGACTATTACTACTTCTACTGCTACTACTGCTACTGCTACAACTGCTACTACTATTACTACTTCTACTGCTACTACTGCTACTGCTACAACTGCTACTACTACTACAACTACTACCCCAACTACAACTACTACTGCTACCACTACTAAACAACTACTACACTACTACCACAACTACTATGATTGCTACTACTACTACTCCTATTACTACTACTGTTGCTACTGATATTATTACTACTGCTACTATTACTGCTTCTACTATTACTACTACAACAACTACAACTACTACCCCTGAGTCTACACTACTACTACTATTGCAAATACTACTACATGTACTTCTACTACTACTACTACTAGTACTACCACTACTATTGCCACTACTACAGCTGCTACTACTACTACTACAACAGCAACAACAACAACAAGAAGAACAACAACAACTACTACTACTACTACTTCTACTACTACTACAACTACTACTAGTGCTGCTGCTGCTCCTCTTCCTCCTCCTCCTCGGCTACTACTACCACTACCACTACTAGTACTACCACATTTACAACTACTACTATAACATCAACAACTACAACTACTACTACTGCTACAACCCCGACTGCAACTACTATTGCAACCACTACTAAACTACCACTACACTACTACTACAACAACAACGATTGCTACTACTACTACTACTATTACTACTACTATTGCTACTACTACCACTTCTACTACTACTATTACAACTACTACTACTACTACCTCTGCTTCTACACTAATACTACTACTGTTAATACTACTACTTGTAGTTCTACTATTACTACTACTACTACTACTTAGGTTCCTTACCTGGTAACTGTCTTCAGAGGAGTTCCTTACCTGGTATCTACTGCTTCTTAGGTTCCTTACCTGGCTTAATCGCTTCCAGAGCTTTAGGTTCCTTACCTGGCTTAATCTCTTCCAGAGAGCAGGAGTTCCTTACCTGGTTTAGCTAACCTCCATGGCTGAGTAGTAACCTTCTTCCTGGGTACTCATCAGGGATGTGTGTGATGGTTTCTTACCTTATGGCCGTTGATAACCAGACCATAGTGTACCGAAAAATCCTGGATTGACCCCTCAGGTGGCACAGAGGCTGGACCTAATAAGTCAACCACAAGGTCTTTATTGGGAGAGAAGTAGGTATTAGTGGTCTCGGTGAGACGAAGATTCAGGAATTCCTTACGCCAAACACGGTGTCTGAATTGCAAAAGGCCACAGTGCGCATAAATCTGCAAGAGGTAGTAGCTGCCAGTCGGATGAGCATGATGGATACACTTGTGGAAGCGTTTGGTGTTCCCATAATACTCATCTCTTATTCAGTAAGGTAGAACATAGACCTCACACTCGGAACCCAGAGTACCTATATTGCCTTCATCAATTGTTAGCACAACTACCCGGTGAATGAACAATTTCCTTCCAGCCAAAATAACATCCACGTACCAAGAAGCCTTACAAGCCGTTGAACCCATAGAACACCAAGCAGTCGGGTTTGTCAAACCCAGTAATTAGTGTTTTAGCCCAAAACATAGCCCTTCTGAAGCAAAGTAACACCCAAAATCCAACTTTTAGTCCAAATTGCTGAAGCCTTACGGGATATCCAAGCCGATATCCAGTCCCTCAGAAAAAAGCAAAAGAAGAGTGACAGTCCAGTTCTCCCAGAGTCCTTACTCACAAAACTAGAGAACCTGTCCCTCCATCCTAAAACCAGGCCTCCCGAACCACGCGAGAGACTCCTTGTTTTCAAAAATCCCTTGCTAATTTTGCAGGAGGAACAAGCAAAGCTGAATGGCAGCAGCGGTATCTCAAGTCACGCTGGAACAAGCGCCTCAGCCCCTGGTCGAAGACCAAATTCGGGGGTATAGGCGGAATCAGCGACGACTCTACATTGCACAGCAAGCAACACGGCGGATAGTCCGTCGCTTGATGGGGCAACCTGCCCTTCAACACGTCTTGGAACAACAACTGGACCCGCAGGAGCAATTGCTCCTATCCATGCGAGAATGCACAGCCATAGCTCCTGCGGAGGTCCTTTACCATTCTAGAAAAGATGATGAGCACCACCGAGTGTATATCCACCGCTCAGAGGAGTCCATCAGTTGCGTCGGGGATGCACAGGTGGACCGGAACTTCATCCAAGAAGACAGTTACCAACAGCTCAGAAAAAGTGGTATGAAGTTCATACACCTTGGTGTTATGCAGGTACGCCTGCAGGTGCTCCATCGACAAGCAAAAGGAACACTGGCGCTTGTCGTGTTTCGAGATAATCGGTGGCAGGGTGATAAAGCATCTATTGCCACCATGGAAGTAGACCTCACACAGGGAAGTCAACTAGTATATATCATCCCTGACATGATGCTCACGATAGGGGATTTTTGAAGAAATATTCAAATCTGCATCCTGACTCATGGATATGATACATGGCACCATGGTGAGGCCAACTTACTCGTTACCCGAGGACTGATCGGAAGGCTGTCGAACACACCAAACGTGGCCTTCGCATATGAAGTCTCAGGAGTCATCGACTACCTGGCAAGTCACGATGTTCATGCCCTCCCTGGCAAATGGTACTCGATGGCACAGCTGTGTGGGATAAACTGGCTCCTGAAGCCCTCTCAAATCTCGCCTGTCCTGACACCCACCGAGGTGTTCAGTCAGACACTCTTGCATGGGCGGATCTCACTCAATTTCAACCAATATGCCTCTCTTCCAGACACCACAGAGGATGAATTGGTTGCAATCCTCACTCAGGATGAGGCTCCAGATGAGATGACAGAGGAAATTTGGGACACCCTGGGTGAACCCAGTGGAAAATATGATTACTATGTCCGGTATTCTGCTCCGCCGTCCTTCTTCGCGCCCTTCCCTATCACACCAATGGGATGGGACGATTTGGAGGATGACCCATCAGAATAACAGCCTGCTATCATAACAGGATGCAAGCAGCCTCAGCATCCGGCTCCTCTAAAGGTGATGCCAGCTAAGAAGTGGCGATGCCGCTTAGCCCAATGACAGACAGTGAACGGGCATCTTACGTGGCGACCTAATGGATGGGAAGGCTAGAATCCAACTTCCGGAACCCATGCAGGACATACACGCCCAGGGGCCTCTGTACTCCGGTCCATGGAACCTCTGCTGGAAGGAACTGGTGACAACACCCACCTTCTGGCCACGTGACGTCTGACCAACCAAGAAGGCACCTCTAGCACCGAAATGACCCAGATGAGTATTGCGATTACTTGCAATATTATACTTGTTTGGAAAACACAGAACTCGTTGCCACTTTAGCAAAAGAATACTGGGGTATGGAGTATCCCCAGCGAGCACCACAACAAGCACCACCTCAGCAAGCGAAGCCGACGGAACGGCTTTGCTCCTCTTCCATTATCTCTGAATATAGGCCCCCAGAGGAATCAACCATGGTCCCTGTTAACGACTTCCCAGCCGAGTGTGAAATTGTGTCCGTCCGAGAAGGCGATGACCCTAGTGATGCCATCTACAGCATTTCTGAAGGGGAGTAGAACACAGCAGTCCTGCGGGAGGAAAATATCTTTTTGTTTCGGGAAGACGACCGGACCTGGTGGATTGGCCCTACAGGGGGCTACCGCGCCATGGTCAAGGTATCACAACACCAGCACGAGTGTAGCCACACTTGGGAATTACATCAAGATATGCCTGACGCCTACGAAAAGTGCTCTTGCTGCCAGGCGCCCTCCCAAAAGTGCAACCGTATGCACTGCCCAAACTGTAAGCTGACGGTCTGTGGCAGATGCAGCTGGTATTACTTTAACAAAAAGGTTCCAGTGGCACAGACATCCCTTCCACGGTATGATTCCAAAAATTTACTACTTGAACAGCAAAACCACATTTCTACTTGTGAAAGGGAAAAGCGACAGCTGCAACAACAGCTAACTCTCGCCCATGATGAGAGGGAGCCCCTCCAACAATGCCTCCTTCTTGTTCGAGAGGAAAGCCACTACTGGCAATGTGAGTCAGAAAACTGGAGACTGAAGCACAAGGAGCTCGAAGATGCCACCATGGAATTTGAACGCATGGTGCTCGAGCGGAGTGCCCTTCAAAAGGAGATACAAAAGCTCCAACAAGAGAAGGAAGCACTCAAATTACAGCAGCAAGAGGATGAGCCAGCGGATCCCGACGACCTCAATACCGACGACCTCAATGTCCTTCTCCTTGACACTAATCAATGACTCCTCTCTGCTGAAATGCGGGTGACAGCACCACCCCGGCGGATGAAGAATATGCTCTACAACCTCAAGGTGAAGTTCGAAATTCCCCATGTTGAGCCATTCGATGTAAATGCAATCCTCGATACAGGGGCTACAACCAGCTGTATTGACCAAGGAGCGGCTCCTGTGGGCACCCTGAAGGACAATCCATTCCTAGTGCATTTCAGTGGCATCAACTCCCGAATTTAGCCAACAAGAAGCTCAAATTTGGCCGTATGATGATTGGGGAGAACGGCTTTCGGATCCCTTACACATATGCCTTACACATATGCCTTCGAAGGAAATATGGTTATGTTCTACAAAAACGTAACCACGATTCAAACTCTCCAATCTGTACCAACTGCAGCAGCTATTGAAGAGCTGGACCTAGATGAGGACGAGTACATCCAAATACAAGAGCTCGTACAGTATGCAATGGACCAACAGCCATCACAGAGATTCACCAGCAGCGTCGACTCCTTGCCTGATGAACTCCGACGCCAAGGATACATTGGTGAGGACCCACTGAAATATTGGTCCAAGAACCAGGTGCTCTGCCACCTGGACATCAAAAACCCGGATTTCACAATTGAAGACCGGCCCTTAAAGCATATTACACCACAAGCGAAGGCGACATATGCAAAATATGTGAAAGCACTTCTGGATCTTGGCATTATTCACTCCAGCAACAGCCGGCATCGCACCACTGCGATCATCGTGAACTCTGGAACAACAGTTGATCCCCGAACGGGCCAGGAGATCAAAGGCAAGGAGCGGATGGTCTTCAACTATCGGTGCCTGAATGATCTCACCAGCAAGGATCAATACAGCTTGCCCGGGATCAACACCATCTTACGGAAGGTAATCATAAGTCACAAATACTCAAAATTTGATCTGAAATCAGGTTTTCATCAAGTGGCGATGCATCCTACCTCCGTGGAATGCACGGCATTCTGTGTGCCAGAAGGCCTCTATGAATGGCTCGTAATGCCATTTGGCCTGAAAAATGCACTGGCCGTATTCCAATGGAAGATGGATAGTTGCTTCAAGGGGACTGAAGACTTTATTGCAGTATACATTGATAATATACTGGTCTTCTCCTCCTCTAAAGCGGAGCATGAACAACATCTGCGGGTCATGCTCCATATTTGCCAAACCAATGGGCTAATCCTGAGCCCAACAAAAATGAAGCTAGCGGTCTCAAAAGTGGAATTCTTGGGGGCAGTACTCGGCAATCAGCGAATCAAGCTGCAACCCCACATCATCAAGAAGATTGCAAACTTCCAGGAACAGGAACTGACCACCACAAAAGGCCTCCGAGCCAAGCTCGAAATCTCGAATTACGCCCAAAGCTATATCCCTAATCTGGGAACTCTACTCGGGCGACTCTATGCAAAGACAAGTCCTACGGGAGAAAGGCGCTGGAACTCCCAAGATTGGGACTTAGTCGCAAAAATCAAGGCCTTGGTACAAAAGCTGCCGGATCTCGAACTACCACCAGAAGCCAGCTATATGATCCTCGAGACCGACGGCTACATGACGAGATGGGGCAGAATCTGTCAATGGAAGCCCCAGAAATATGATCCCAAGTCCATGGAGAAGGTATGTGCCTATGCTAGCGGCAGGTTCCATCCAATCAAATCCACCATTGATGCGGAACTCTATGCCGTCATGAATACGCTGGCAGCACTGAAGATTTACTATCTGGATAAGGCTGACTTGACAATTTGAATCGACTGTCAAGCGATCATAAGCTTCTTCAACAAGTCGGCCAACAATAAGCCTTCCCGCGTACGCTGGCTTGCCTTCACCGACTACATTACTGGCACGGGACTCGCCATCCACTTTGAGCACATCAGCAGAGAGGATAACCAGCTGGCGTATACTCTCTCCCGCTTGATAACTTCACTTGTCATTACAGGATGGCCTCCACCTGAAACTTTGGAAGGACTCAGCCTCGTAGCAACCCGGTTGCAGGAGGCGCACCAGACACCCTCTCAGAAGGCAAAGGATGAGCACTTGCCGGTAGCTCAAGCCTTGTGCTACAATATGAATCATAGCTACAGCTCCTACGGAGCCTTCCCATGTCCCTTGTTACCTACGATGCAATCAGACGGCGGCTCCAACAGCTGGAAGGACAAAGTGCCCAGGAAGTACTTACGGCTGTTCGACAGTTCAGGGACCTCCACGCCCTGAAGCTAGTCGAAGCCACAAAGCGCGCAGGACGCAAGACCACGGGCAGCTTCTGGGCCCAGTGGCATCCTGTTGTAACTCAGAGCGATGTCCAGCTTGAAACAGCAGTTAAACTCACAACTGACGCAGCTCAATGACTGCCCGCCTTCATGTTCTAAGCACAACAGATAGCTTGCGCGAGGAAAAGGTGGTAGAATTCGGCCCAACAGTCCAGCCCAGAGAGTCCAAGACTGACTGCTCAAACCAGTCAGTCCAACGAATAAGCAAAATTTGGCCCAACAGTCCAAGACTGCTCAATCCCGGGAGTCCAAGACTGCTCAGACCAAAGAATAACCGGCCCGGCCCTGTCCAGAGGAAGCCGTGCCCACAGGTGTAAAGTAGAGTTACTTTTATAAAGTAGCTTTTGGTAAAGCCACTTTATAAAAGAGACTTTTGTAAAGTAGCTTTATTAAAGCTGTCAGGCAGCTTTAGCTTTTCCTTTTGTAAAAGCAGATGCGATCTTATCACTACCAAACCTCGTATCCGAGCTTAGTCTCTGACGAATTCCTCCCACCCATTTACCTAGAATACCAGCACCTGTTGGATCATGCAGATGGTGCTGACGGTACGCAGAACATCCTCTCACAGATCCAGACCATCTTTGCTCTGGAGGATCCCTATCAAGGCTCGACAACCATGCAAGAGGAAGCCTACTGGGATCTAGAGCGATTATCCTGCCAGAATTTGTGGGATATCATTCCCTTTCTTAATGAATACATGCAGGTAGCATCTTGGACTGGCCGGTTATTCACTGGTCCAGAGCTCTCGGAAAAACTCTGGTCGAAGATGCCTGGCTCCATTGCCAAGAAAATCAAAGCAGCTTTTGAAGCCAAACATCCAGGCAATACCATCGGAGTCTATCTTCGAGTCCTCTTCACCTACAAGTACCTGGAAGAAGCATGCAAAGTGGCACCCTTCACCTGGGCCCTCAAGGATCTATCGTTCTGCCATGACATTCCAATCCCTGGGTACTATCAGCGACCCTAACGGAAGGTTGGCGTTCGGCGGTCGACAACCTACAAAGGGAAGCCACATCCTTCGCATGCTCGCATCGAAAAGAGGAAGCACCTCATCCACAATAGGAGGTGCAGATGCTTTCTCTACTGAGAAGAGGGGCATTTTGCCCGAGAATGCCCCAATGAGCGACGAAATGTCAAGCTCATCGCCATGCCTGAACAGCTTGACCTCCCAGCCGATTGCGAAATCGTGTCCGTCCAAGAAGGCGAGGACCCTAGTGATGCCATCTATAGCATTTCTGAAGGGGAGGAGGACACAGCAGTCCTACGGGAGTAAAAGATCTTTGTGTTTCGGGAAGACGATCGGACCTGGTGGATTGGCCCTATAGGGGGCTACCGCGCCATGGTCAAGGTATCACAACAATAGCACGAGTGTAGCCACACTTGGGAATTACATCAAGATGTGCCTGACGCCTACGAAAAGTGCCCTTGCTGCCAAGCGCCCTCCCAAAAGTGCTACCGTATGCACTGCCCAAACTGCAAGCTGACAGTCTGTGGCAGATGCAACTGGTATTTCTTTAACAAAAAGGTTCCAGTGGCACAGCATCCCTTCCAAGGTATGATTCCAAAAATTTAATACTTGAACAGCAAAACCACATTTCTACTTGTGAAAGGGAAAAGCGGCAGCTGCAACAACAGCTAACTCTCGCCCATGATGAGAGGGAGGCCCTCCAACAATGCCTCCTTCTTGTTCGAGAGGAACGCCACTACTGGCAATGTGAGTCTGAAAATTGGAGACTGAAGCACAAGGAGCTCGAAGATGCCACCATGGAATTTGAACGCATGGTGCTCGAGCGGAGTGCCCTTCAAAAGGAGATACAAAAGCTCCAACAAGAGAAGGAAGCACTCAAACTACAGCAACAAGAGGATGAGCCGGCGGATGCCGAAGACCTCAATACCGACGACCTAAACGTCCTTCTCGTTGACACTACTCAACGACTCCTCTCTACTAAAATGAGGGTGACAGCACCACCCCGGCGGACGAAGAATATGCTCTACAATCTCAAGGTGAAGTTCGAAATTCCCCATGTTGAGCCATTTATAGTAAATGCAATCCTCGATACAGGGGCTACCACCTGCTGTATTGACAAAGGAGCGGCTCCTGCGAGCGCCCTGGAGGACAATCCATTTCGAGCGCATTTCAGTGGCATCAACTCCCGAACTTCGGCCAACAAGAAGCTCAAATTTGGCAGCATGATGATTGGGGAGAACGGCTTTCGGATTGCTTACACATATGCCTTCCCGATGAAGTTGGGGGAGGATATCCAGATGATCCTTGGCTGTAACTTCATCCGCGCCATGCAAGGCGGCATCCGCTTCGAAGGAAATACGGTTACGTTTTACAAAAATGTAACCACGATTCATACTCTCCCATCTGTACCAACTGCAGCAGCTATTGAAGAGTTGGACCTAGATGAGGACGAGTACACCCAAATACAAGAGCTAGTACAGTATGCAACGGACCAACAGCCATCACGGAGCTTCACCCGCAGCGTCGGCTCCTTGCTTGATGAACTCCGATGCCAAGGATACATTGGTGAGGACCCACTAAAATATTGGTCCAAGAACCAGGTGCTCTGCCACCAGGACATCAAAAACCCGGATTTCACCATTGAAGACCGGCCCTTAAAGCATATTACACCACAAGCGAAGGTGATGTATGCAAAATATGTGAAAGCACTACTAGATCATGGCATTATTCGCCCCAGCAACAGCCGACATCACACCACTGCGATCATGGTGAACTTCGGTACAATAGTTGATCCCCGAACGGGCCAGGACATCAAAGGCAAGGAGGGGATGGTCTTCAACTATCGGCGCCTCAATGATCTCACCAGCAAGGATCAATATAGCCTGCCCGGGATCAACACCATCTTATGGAAGGTAAGCAGAAGCCACATATACTCAAAATTTGATCTGAAATCAGGTTTTCATCAAGTGACGATGCATCCTGCCTTCGTGGAATGGACGACATTCTGGGTGCCATAAGGCCTCTATGAATGGCTCGTAATGCCATTTGGCCTGAAAAATGCAGCGGTCGTATTCCTGCGGAAGATGGACAGTTGCTTCAAGGGGACTGAAGACTTTATTGCAGTATACATTAATGACATACTGGTCTTCTTTTCCTCTGAAGCAGAGCATGAACAACATCTGCGGGTCATGCTCCATATTTGCCAAACCAATGGGCTAATCCTGAGCCCAACAAAAATGAAGCTAGCAGTCTCAGAAGTAGAATTCTTGGGGGCAGTACTCGGCAATCAACGAATCAAGCTGCAGCCCCACATCATCAAGAAGATTGCAAACTTCCAGGAATAGGAACTGACCACCATAAAAGGCCTCCGGGCCTGGCTCAGAATCTTGAATTACGCCCGAAGCTATATCCCTAATCTGGGAACTCCACTCGGGTGACTCTATGCAAAGACAAGTCCTACGGGAGAAAGGCGCTGGAACTCCCAAGATTGGGACTTAGTCGCAAAAATCAAGGCCTTGGTGCAAAAGCTGCCAGATCTCGAACTACCACCAGAAGCCAGCTATATGATCCTCGAGACCGATGGCTGCATGACGGGATGGGGCGGAATCTATAAATGGAAGCCCCAGAAATATGACCCCAAGTCCATGGAGAAGGTATGTGCCTATGCTAGCGGCAGGTTCTAGCCAATCAAATCAACCATTGATGCGAAACTCTATGCCGTCATGAATACGCTGAAAGCACTGAAGATTTACTACCTGGATAAGGCTGACTTGACAATTCGAACCGACTGTCAAGCGATCATAAGCTTCTTCAACAAATCGGCCAACAATCAGCCTTCCCGCGTACGCTAGCTTGCCTTCACCGACTACATTACTGGCATGGGACTCGCCATCCACTTTAAGCACATCAGCGGAGAGGATAACCACCTGGCGGATACTCTCTCCTGCTTGATAGCTTCACTTGTCATTACAGGATGGCCTCCACCCCAAACTTTAGAAGGAATCAGCCTCGTAGCAACCCGGTTGCAGGAGGCGCACCAAACATCCTCTCAGAAGGCAAAGGATGAGCGCTTGGCGGCCACTCAAGCCTTGTGCTACAATATGAATCATAGCTATAGCTACTATAGAGCCTTCCCATGTCCCTTGATACCTACGACGCAATCAGACGGCGGCTCCAACAGCTGGAACAACAAAGTGCCCAGGAAGCACTTACGGCCGTTCGATAGTTCGGGGACCTCCACGCCCTGAAGCTATCTGAGCCACAAAGCGCGCAGGACGCAAGACCACGGGAAACTTCTGGGCCCAGTGGCATCCTGTTGTAACTCAGATCGATGTCCAGCTTGAAATAATAGTCAAACTCACAACGGACGCAGCCCAATGACTGCCCGCCTTCATGTTCTAAGCACAACAGATAGCCTGCGCGAGAAGATAGCTGGCAGGATTCGGTCCAACAGTCCAGCCCAGAGAGTCCAAGACTGCTCAAACCAGTCAGTCAAACGAATAAGCAGAATTGAGCCCAGCAGTCCAAGATCGCTCAGCCCAGGGAGTCCAAGACTGCTCAGGCCAAAGAATAACCGGCCCGGCCCAGCCCAGAGGAAGCCGTGCCCATAGGTGTAAAGTATAGTTACTTTTATAAAGTAGCTTTTGGTAAAGCCACTTTATAAAAGAGACTTTTGTAAAGTAGCTTTATTAAAGCTGCCAGGCAGCTTTAGCTTTTCCTTTTGTAAAAGCAGATGCGATCTTATCACGTCTGCCACTTGTAAAGTAGCTTTAGGAAAGCTGCTTTCGTAAAGCAGCTTTAGCTCTTACTTTTGTAAAAATAGATGCAATCTTATCGCATCTGCCGGGTGTAAGGCTTCCCTATCGATGGAACTTGTCAGAGACTAAGCTCTGATACCAGGTATTTTGGCGGAAGGATTTCGTGAGAGACTAAGCTCTGATACCAGGGTTGTGGTGGAGTGGTGGAGTTGCGAGGGACAAATGAACAAAGGAAGAAGAAAGGAGGAGAAAGAACTGAAAACCAAGAAGAGGAGAGAATTCTTCGGTGATTCTTCGATCTATACTTCGATCCCGATTCTTCGATGCATTTTTCAATGTCTCATAACTGAGATATGCCTCCCTTTTATAGGGAAGCCTTACACCCGGCAGATGCGATAAGATCGCATCTGCTTTTACAAAAGTAAGAGCTAAAGCTTCTTTACAAAAGCAGCTTTCCGAAAGCTACTTTAAAAGTGGCAGACGTGATAAGATCCCTTCTGCTTTTACAAAAGGAAAAGCTAAAGCTGCCTGGCAGCTTTAATAAAGCTACTTTACGACAGTCTCTTTTATAAAGTGGCTTACCAAAAGCTACTTTATAAAAGTAACTCTACTTTACACCTGTGGGCACGGCTTCCTCTCGGCTGGGCCGTTGGGCTGAATCCTGCAAGCTTTCTTCTCAGAACATGATGGCGGGCAGTCGTTGGGCTGCGTCAGTTGTGAGTTTGACTGCTGTTTCAAGCTGGACATCGATCTGAGTTACAACAAGATGCCACTGGGCCCAGAAGTTGCCCGTGGTCTTGCGTCCTGCGTGCTTTGTGGCTTCGGATAGTTTCAGGGCATGGAGGTCCCTGAATTGTCGAACAGCCATAAGTGCTTCCTGGGCACTTTGTCGTTCCGGCTGTTGGAGCCATCGTCTGATTGCGTCGTAGGTATCAAGGGATATGAGAAGGCCCTGTAGGAGTTGTAGCTGTGATTCATATTGTAGCACAAGGCTTGAGCTACCTCTAAGTGCTCCTCCTTTGCCTTCTGAGAGGGTGTCTGGTGTGCCTCCTACAACCGGGTTGCTACGAGGCTAAGTCCTTCCAAAGCTTCAGGTGGAGGCCATCCTGTAATGACAAAAGAAGTTATCACGAAGGAGAGAGTATCCGCCAGCTGGTTATCCTCTCCGCTGATGTGCTCAAAGTGGATGGCGAGTCCCGTGCCAGTAATGTAGTCGGTGAAGGCAAGCCAGCGTACGCGGGAAGGCTTATTGTTGGCCGACTTGTTGAAGAAGCTTATGATCGCTTGACAGTCGGTTTGAACTGTCAAGTCGGCCTTATAGAGGTAGTAAATCTTTAGTGCTTCCAGCGTATTCATGACGGTATAGAGTTCCGCATCAATGGTAGATTTGATTGGATGGAACCTGCCGCTAGCATAGGCACATACCTTCTCCACGGACTTGGGATCATATTTCTGGGGCTTCCATTTACAGATTTCACCCCATCCCATCATGCAGCCATCGGTCTCGAGGATCATATAGCTGGCTTCTGGTGGTAGTTCGAGATCCGGCAGCTTTTGCACCAAGGCCTTGATTTTAGACCTTGCGGTGGATTTAATAGGTCCAGCCTCTATGCCACCCGAGGGGTCAATCCAGGATTTTTCGGTACGCTATGGTCTGGTTATCAACGGCCATAAGGTAAGAAACAATCACACACATCCCCCGATGAGTACCCAGAAAGAAGGTTACTAGTCAGCCATGGAGGTTAGCAAAACCAGGTAAGGAATTCCAGCTCTCTGGAAGAGATTAAGCCAGGTAAAGAACCTAAGACTCTGGAAGTGATTAAGCCAGGTAAGGAACCTAAAGCTCTGATACTGGGGTTGTAAACGGATGCTCTGATACCAGTTAAGGGTGCGGAAGAAATAAAGTCAGAGACTAAGCTCTGATACCAGTATGTGTGGTGGAGTTGCGGGGGATAAATGAACAAAGGAAGAAGAAAGGAGGAGAAAGAACTCAAAACCAAGAAGAGGAGAGAATTCTTCAGTGATTCTTCGATTTAAGGGTGCGGAAGAAATAAAGTCAGAGACTAAGCTCTGATACTAGGTTTGGTAGTGATGATCGATGGAACTCGTCAGAGACTAAGCTCTGAAGACGAAGAGAGAAAGAAGATGAAGCGGAAGGAAGTTTTGAAAGCTCAGAAGAGTCCAGGGTTGTGTGGGAAGGATTTCGTTAGAGACTAAGCTCTGATACCAGTTAAGGGTGCGGAAGATAAATGAACAAAGGAAGAAGAAAGGAGGAGAAAGAACTCAAAACCAAGAAGAGGAGAGAATTATTCGGTGATTCTTCGATCGGCTATTCTTTGATGTGTTGATATTGAGATATGCCTCCCTTTTATAGGGAAGCCTTACACCCGGCAGATGCCATAAGATCGCATCTGCTTTTACAGAAGCTGCTTTACAAAAGCAGCTTTCCTAAAGCTACTTTCCAAGTGGTAGACGCGATAAGATCGCATTTGCTTTTACAAATGTAAAAGCTAAAGCTGCCTGGCAGCTTTAATAAAGCTACTTTACAAAAGTCTCTTCTATAAAGCGGATTTACCAAATGCTACTTTATAAAAGTAACTTTACTTTACACCTATGGGCATGACTTCCTCTGGACTGGGCCGGGCCAGTTATTCTTTGGTCTGACTGGCCTGAGCAGTCTTGGACTCTCTGGGCTAGACTGCTGGGCCGAATTCTACTTATTCAATGGACTGACTGGTTTGAGCAGTCTTGGACTATCTGGGCTGGACTGTTGGGCCGAATTCTGCAAGCTATCTTCTCGCGCAAGCTATCTGTTGGGCTCAGAACATGAAGGCGGGCAGTCGTTGGGCTGCGTCAGTTGTGAGTTCGACTGCTGTTTCAAGCTGGACATCGATCTGAGTTACAACAGGATGCCACTGGGACCAGAAGTTGCCCGTGGTCTTGCGTCCTGCGCGCTTTGCGGCTTCGGATAGCTTCAGGGCGTGGAGGTCCCGGAACTGTCGAACAGCCGTAAGTTCTTCATGGGCACTTTGTCATTCCAACTATTGGAGCCGCTGTCTGATGGCATCATAAGTAGCAAGGGACATGGGAAGGCTCTGTAGGAGCTGTAGCTGTGATTCATATTGTAGCTCAAGGCTTGAGCTGCCGCCAAGTGCTCCTCCTTTGCCTTCTGAGAGGGTGTCTGGTGCGCCTCCTGCAACCGGGTTGCTACGAGGCAGAGTCCTTCCAAAGTTTCAGGTGGAGGCCATCCTGTAATGACAAATGAAGTTATCAAGCAGGAGAGAGTATCCGCCAGCTGGTTATCCTCTCCGCTGATGTGCTCAAAGTGGATGGCGAGTCCCGTGCCAGTAATGTAGTCGGTGAGGGTAAGCCAGCGTACATGAGAAGGCTTACTGTTGGCCGACTTGTTGAAGAAGCTTATGATCGCTTGACAGTCGGTTCGAATTGTCACGTCAGCCTTATCCAGGTAGTAAATCTTTAGTGCTTCCAGCGTATTCATGACGGCATAGAGTTCCGCATCAATGGTGGATTTGATTGGATGGAACCTGCCGCTAGCATAGGCACATAACTTCTCCATGGACTTGGGATCATATTTCTGGGCTTCCATTTACAGATTTCGCCCCATCCCGTCATGCAGCCATCGGTCTCGAGGATCATATAGCTGGCTTCTGGTGGTAGTTCGAGATCCGGCAGCTTTTGTACCAAGGCCTTGATTTTTGCGACTACGTCCCAATCTTTGGAGTTCCAGCGCCTTTCTCCCGTAGGACTTGTCTTTGCATAGAGTCGCCCGAGTACAGTTCCCAGATTAGGGATATAGCTTCGGGCATAATTCCAGATTCTGAGGCTGGCTCAGAGGCCTTTTGTGGTGGTCAGTTCCTGTTCCTGGAAGTTTGCAATCTTCTTGATGATGTGGGGCTGCAGCTTGATTCGCTGATTGCCGAGTACTGCCCCCAAGAATTCCACTTTTGAGACTGCTAGCTTCATTTTTGTTGGGCTCAGGATTAGCCCATTGGTTTGGCAAATATGGAGCATGACCCGCAGATGTTGTTCATGCTCCGCTTCAGAGGAGGAGAAGACCAGTATGTCATCAATGTATACTGCAATAAAGTCTTCAGTCCCCTTGAAGCAACTATCCATCTTCTGCTGGAATACTGCAAAAGAAGAGTGACAGTCCAGTTCTCCCAGAATCCTTACTCACAAAGCTAGAGAACCTGTCCCTCCATCCTAAAACCAGGCCTCCCGAACCACGCGGGAGACTCCTTGTTTTTAAAGACCCCTTGCTAATTTTGCAGGAGGAAAAAGCAAAGCTGAATGGCAGCAGCGGTATCTCAAGTCACGCTGGAACAAGCACCCCAGCCCCTGGTCGAAGACCAAATTCGGGGGTATAGGCGAAATCAGCGATGACTCTACACTGCACAACAAGCAACACGGCGGATAGTCCGTCGCTTGACGGGCCAACCTGCCCCTCAACACGTTCTGGAACAACAACTAGACCCTTAGGAGCAATTACGCCTATCCATGCGAGAACGCGCAGCCATAGCTCTTGCGGAGGTCCTTTATCATTCTAGAACAGACGATGAGCACCACCGAGTGTACATCCACCGCTCGGAGGATTCCATCAGTTGCGTCGGGGATGCATAGGTGGACCGGAACTTCATCCAAGAAGATAGTTACCAACAGCTCAGAAAAAGCGGTATGAAGTTCATACACCTTGGTGTTATGCAGGTATGCCTATAGGTGCTCCATCGATACGCAGAAGGAACACTGGCACTTGTCGTGTTCCGAGATAATCGATGGCAGGGTGATAAAGCATTAATTGCCACCATGGAAGTAGACCTCACACAGGGAAGTCAACTAGTATATATCACCCTTGACATGATGCTCACGATAAGGGATTTTTGCAGAAATATTCAAATCTCCATCCTGACTCATGGATATGATACATGGCACCATGGTGAGGCCAACTTACTCGTTACCCGAGGACTGATCGGAAGGCTGTCGAACATACCAAACGTGGCCTTTGCATATGAAGTCTCAGGAGTCATCGACTACCTGGCAAGTCATGGTGTTCATGCCCTCCCTGGAAAATGGTACTCGACGGTACAGCTGTGTGGGATAAACTGGCTCTTGAAGCCCTCTCAAATCCCGCCTGTCCTGACACCCACCGAGGTGTTCAGTCAAACACACTTGGATGGGCGGATCTCACTCAGTTTCAACCATTATGCCTCTCTTCCTGACACCACAGAGGATGAAATTGTTGCAATCCTCACTCAGGATGAGGCTCCAGATGAGACGACGAAGGAAATTAGGGACACCCTGGGTGAACCCAGCGGAAAATATGATTACTATGTCCGGTATTCTGCACCTCTGTCCTTCTTCGCGCCCTTCCCTATCACACCAATGCAATGGTATGATTTGGAGGATGACCCATCAGAACAATAGCCTGTTATCATAACAGGATGCAAGCAGCCTCAGCATTTGGCTCCTCGAAAGGTGATGCCAGCTAAGAAGTGGCGACGCCGCTTAGCCCAACGACAGACAGTGAACGGGCATCTTACGTGGCGACCTAATGGATGGGAAGGCTAGAATCCAACTTTCGGAACCCATGCAGGAGATACACACCCAGGGGCCTCTGTACTCCGGTCCATGGAACCTCTGCAGGAAGGAACTGGTGACAACACCCACCTTCTGGCCACGTGGTGTCTGACCAATCAAGAAGGCACCTCTAGCACCAGAAATGACCCAGATGAGTATTGTGATTACTTGCAATATTATACTTGTTTGGGAAACACAGAACTCGTTGCCACTTTAGCAGAAGAAGACAGGGGTATGGAGTATCCCCAGAGGGCAAGACCAGCACCACCTCAGTAAGCGGAGCCGACGAAACAGCTTTGCTCCTCTTCCATTGTCTCTGAATATAGGCCCATAGAGGAATCAACCATGGGCCCTGTTAACGACCTCCCAGTCGATTGCAAAATTGTGTCCGACCAAGAAGGCAATGACCCTAGTGATGCCATCTATAGCATTTCTGAAGGGGAGGAGGACACGGCAGTCTTGCAGGAGGAAAAGATCTTTGTGTTTCGGGAAGACGACCGGACCTGGTGGATTGGCCCTACAAGGGGCTACCGCGCCATGGTCAAAGTATGAAAACACCAGCACGAGTTTAGCCATACTTGGGACTTACATCAAGATGTGCCTGACGCCTACGAAAAGTGCTCTTGCTGCCAGGCGCCCTCCCAAAAGCGCTACCATATGCACTGCCCAAGCTGTAAGCCGACAGTCTGTGGCAGATGCAGTTGGTATTACTTTAACAAAAGAGTTCTAGTAGAACAGACATCCCTTCCAAGGTATGAATCCAAAGATTTACTACTTGAACAACAAAATTACATTTCTACTTGTGAAAGGGAAAAGCGGCAGCTGCAACAACAGCTAACTCTCGCTCGTGATGAGAGGGAGGCCCTCCAACAATGCCTCCTTCTTGTTCAAGAGGAGAGCCGGCACTGGCAACATGAGTCTAAAAACAGGAAACTAAAGCACAAGGAGCTCGAAGATGCCACCATGGAATTTGAACGCATGGTGCTCGAGCGGAGTGACCTTCAAAAGGAGATACAAAAGCTCCGACAAGTGAAGGAAGCACTCAAACTACAGCAGCAGGAGGATGAACCAGCGGATGCCAACGACCTCAACGTCCTTCTCATTGACACTACTCAACGACTCCTCTCTGCTGAAATGCGGGTGACAGCACCACCCCGGCGGACGAAGAATATGCTCTACAACCTCAAGGTGAAGTTCAAAATTCCCCATGTTGAGCCATTCAAAGTAAATGCAATCCTCGATACAGGGGCTACAACCTACTGTATTGACCAAGGAGCGGTTCCTGTGAGCGCCCTGGAGGACAATCCATTCCTAGTGCATTTCAGTGGCATCAACTCCCGAACTTCGGCCAACAAGAAGCTCAAATTTGGCCGTATGATGTTTGGGGAGAATGGCTTTCGGATCCCTTACACATATGCCTTCCGGATGAAGTTGGGGGAGGATATCCAGATGATCCTTGGCTGTAACTTCATCCGTGCCATGCAAGGCGGCATCCGCATTGAAGGAAATACGGTTACGTTTTGCAAAAATGTAACCACGATTCATACTCTCCCATCTGTAACAACTGCAGCAGCAATTGAAGAGCGGGACCTAGATGAGGATGAGTACATCCAAATACAAGAGCTAGTACAGTATAAAATGGACCAACAGCCATCACGAAGCTTCACCAGCAGCGTCGGCTTCTTGCTTGATGAACTCCGACGCCAAGGATACATTGGTGAGGACCCACTGAAATATTGGTTCAATAACCAGGTGCTCTGCCACCTGGACATCAAAAACCCGGATTTAACCATTGAAGACTGGCCCTTAAAGCATATTACACCACAAGCAAAGGCGACGTATGCAAAACATGTGAAAGCACTGCTAGATCTTGGCATTATTCGCCCCAGCAACAGCCGGCATCGCACCACTGCGATCATTGTGAACTCCGGTACAACAGTTGATCCCCGAACGGGCCAGGAGATCAAAGGCAAGGAGCGGATGGTCGTCAACTATCGGCGCCTGAATGATCTCACCAACAAGGATCAATACAGCCTGCCCGGGATCAACACCATCTTACGAAAGGTAAGCAGAAGCCACATATACTCAAAATTTGATCTGAAATCAGGTTTTCATCAAGTGGCGATGCATCCTGCCTCCGTGGAATGGACGGCATTCCGGGTGCCAGAAGGCCTCTATGAATGGCTCGTAATGCCATTTGGCCTGAAAAATGCACCGGCCGTATTCCAGCTGAAGATGGACAGTTGCTTCAAGGGGACTGAAGACTTTATTGCAGTATACATTGATGACATACTGGTCTTCTCCTCCTCTGAAGCAGAGCATGAACAACATCTACGGGTCATGCTCCATATTTGCCAAACCGATGGGCTAATCCTGAGCCCAACAAAAATGAAGCTAGCAGTCTCAGAAGTAGAATTCTTGGGGGCAGTACTCGGCAATCAGCGAATCAAGCTGCAGCCCCACATCATCAAGAAGATTGCAAACTTGCAGGAACAGGAACTGACCACCAGAAAAGGCCTCCGAGCCTGGTTCGGAATCTTGAATTACGCTCGAAGCTATATCCCTAATCTGGGAACTCTAGTCGGGCCACTCTATGCAAAGACAAGTCCTACGGGAGAAAGGTGCTGGAACTCCCAAGATTGGGACTTAGTCACAAAAATCAAGGCCTTGGTGCAAAAACTGTCGGATCTCGAACTACCACCAGAAGCCAGCTATATGATCCTCTAGACCGACGGCTGCATGACGGGATGGGGCGGAATCTATAAATGGAAGCCCAAGAAATATGACCCCAAGTCCATGGAGAAGGTATGTGCCTATGCTAGCGGCAGGTTCCAGCCAATCAAATCAACCATTGATGCGGAACTCTATGAGATCATGAATACGCCGGAAGCACTGAAGATTTACTACCTGGATAAGGCTGACTTGACAATTCAAACCGACTGTCAAGCGATCATAAGCTTCTTCAACAAGTCGGCCAACAATAAGCCTTCCCGCCTACGCTGGCTTGCCTTCACCGACTACATTACTGGCACGGGACTCGCCATCCACTTTGAGCACATCAGCAGAGAGGATAACCAGCTAGCAGATACTCTCTCCCGCTTGATAACTTCTTTTGTCATTACAGGATGGCCTCCACCCGAAACTATGGAAGGACTCAGCCTCGTAGCAACCCGGTTGCAGGAGGGGCACCAGACACCCTCTCAGAAGGCAAAGGAGGAGCACTTGGCGATAGCTCAATCCTTGTGCTACAATATGAATCAAAGCTATAGCTCCTACAGGGCCTTCTCATGTCCCTTGATACCTACGATGCAATCAGACGATGGCTCCAACAGCTGGAATGACAAAGTGCCTAGGAAGCACTTACGGCTGTTCGATAGTTCAGGGACCTCCACACCCTGAAGCTATCCAAAGCCACAAAGCGCACAGGACGCAAGACCACGGGCAACTTCTGGGCCCAGTGGCATCCTGTTGTAACTCAGATCGATGTCCAGCTTGAAACAACAGTCAAAATCACAACTGACGCAGCCCAACGACTGCCCGCCTTCATGTTCTGAGCACAACAGATAGCTTGCGCGAGAAGATAGCTTGTAGGATTCGGCCCAACAGTCCAGCCCAGAGAGTCCAAGACTGCTCAATCCAGTCAGTCCAACGAATAAGCATAATTCGGCCCAGCAGTCCAAGACCGCTCAGCCCAGTGAGTCCAAGACTGCTCAGGCGAAAGAATAACCGGCCCGGCCCAGCCCAGAGGAAGTCGTGCCCACAGGTGTAAAGTAGAGTTACTTTTATAAAGTAGCTTTTGGTAAAGCCACTTTATAAAAGAGACTTTTGTAAAGTAGCTTTATTAAAGCTGCCAGGCAGCTTTAGGTTTTCCTTTTGTAAAAGCAGATGCGATCTTATCGCATCTGCCGGGTGTAAGGCTTCCCTTTAAAAGGGATGCATATCTCAGTTATGAGACATGGAAAAATACATCGAAGAATAGATCGAAGAATAGATCGAAGAATCACCGAAAAATTCTCTCCTCTTTTTAGTTTTGAGTTCTTTCTCCTCCTTTCTTCTTCCTTTGTTCATTTATCCCCCACAACTCCACCACACATACTGGTATCAGAGCTTAGTCTCTGACTTTATTTCTTCCCCACCCTTAACTGGTATCAGAGCTTAGTCTCTGACGAAATCCTTTCGGTATTTATTACTTACCTGGTATCTAAGCTCTGATACAAGTTAAGGGTGCGGAAGAAATAAAGTAAGAGACTAAGCTCTGATACCAGTATGTGTGGTGGAGTTGCGGGGGATAAATGAACAAAGGAAGAAGAAAGGAGGAGAAAGAACTCAAAACCAAGAAGAGGAGAGAATTCTTCGGTGATTCTTCGATCTATTATTCGATCTATTCTTCGATGTTTGATAACTGAGATATGCCTCCCTTTTATAGGGAAGCCTTACACACGGCAGATGCGATAAGATCGCATCTGCTTTTACAAAAGTAAGAGCTAAAGCTGCTTTACAAAAGCTGCTTTCCTAAAGCTACTTTACAAGTGGCAGATGCGATAAGATCGCATCTGCTTTTACAAAAGGAAAAGCTAAAGCTGCCTGGCAGCTTTAATAAAGCTTCTTTACAAAAGTCTCTTTTATAAAGTGGCTTTACCAAAAGCTACTTTATAAAAGTAACTCTACTTTACATCTTTGGGCACGGCTTCCTCTGGACTGGGCCGGGCCAGTTATTCTTTGGTCTGAGCAGTCTTGGACTCCCTGGACTGAGCAGTCTTGGACTGCTGGGCCGAATTCTGCTTATTCGTTAGACTGACTGGATTGAGCAGTCTTGGACACTATGGGCTGGACTGTTGGGCCGAATTCTACCACCTTTTCCTCGCGCAAGCTATCTGTTGTGCTCAAAACATGAAGGCGGGTAGTCGTTGAGCTGCGTTAGTTGTGAGTTTGACTGCTGTTTCAAGCTGGACATCGATCTGAGTTACAACAGGATGCCACTGGGCCCAGAAGTTGCCTGTGGTCTTGCGTCCTGCGTGCTTTGTGGCTTCAGCTAGCTTCAGGGCGTGGAGGTCCCTGAACTGTCAAACAGTCGTAAGTGCTTCCTGGGCACTTTGTCGTTCCAGCTGTTGGAGCCACCGTCTGATTGCGTCGTAGGTATCAAGTGACATGGGAAGGCTCTGTAGGAGCTGTAGTTGTGATTCATATTGTAGCACAAGGCTTGAGCTGCCGCCAAGTGCTCCTCCTTTGCCTTGTGAGAGGGTGTCTGGTGCACCTCCTGCAACCGGGTTGCTACGAGGCTGAGTCCTTCCAAAGCTTCGGGTGGAGGCCATCCTGTAATGACAAAAGAAGTTATCAAGTGGGAGAGAGTATCCACCAGCTGGTCATCCTCTCCAATGATGTGCTCAAAATGGATGGCGAGTCCCGTTCCAGTAATGTAGTCGGTGAAGGTAAGCCAGCGTACGCGGGAAGGCTTATTGTTGGCCGACTTGTTGAAGAAGCTTATGATCGCTTGACAGTCGGTTCGAACTATCAAGTCCGCCTTATCCAGGTAGTAAATCTTTAGTGCTTCTAGCGTATTCATGATGGCATAGAGGTCCGCATCAATGGTAGATTTGATTGGATGGAACCTGCCACTAGCATAGGCACATACCTTCTCCATGGACTTGGGGTCATATTTTTGGGGCTTCCATTTACAGATTCTGCCCCATCCCGTCATGCAGCCGTCGGTCTCGAGGATCATATAGCTGGCTTCTGGTGGTAGTTCGAGATCCGGCAGCTTTTGCACCAAGGCCTTGATTTTAGAGACTAAGTCCCAATCTTGGGAGTTCCCAGATTAGGGATATAGCTTCGCTTGTGGTGTAATATGCTTTAAGGGCTGGTCTTCAATGGTGAAATCCGGGTTTTTGATGTCCAGGAGGCAGAGCACATGGTTCTTGGACCAATATTTCAGTGGGTCCTCACCAATGTATCCTTGGCGTCGGAGTTCATCAAGCAAGGAGCCGACGCTGCTGGTGAAGCTCCGTGATGGCTGTTGGTCCATTGCATACTATACTAGCTCTTGTATTTGGATGTACTCATCCTCATCTTGGTCCTGCTCTTCAATAGCTGCTGCAGTTGGTACAGATGGGAGAGTATGAATCGTGGTTACGTTTTTGTAAGACGTAACCGTATTTCCTTCGATGCGGACGTGGCCTTGCATAGCGCGGATGAAGTTACAACCAAGGATCATCTGGATATCCTCCCCCAACTTCATCGGGAAGGCATATGTGTAAGGGATCCAAAAGCCGTTCTCCCCAATCATCATACGGCCAAATTTGAGCTTCTTGTTGGCCGAAGTTCGGGAGTTGATGCCACTAAAATGCACTAGGAATGGATTGTCCTCCAGGGCGCTCACAGGAGCCGCTCCTTGGTCAATACAGCAGGTTGTAGCCCCCGTATTGAGGATTACATTTACTTCGAATGGCTCAACATGGGGAATTTGGAACTTCACCTTGAGGTTGTAGAGCATATTCTTCTTTCGTCGGGGTGGTGCTATCACCCGCATTTCAGCAGAGAGGAGTCGTTGAGTAGTGTCAGTGAGAAGGACATTGAGGTCGTCGGTATTGAGGTCATCGGCATCCACCGTCTCATCCTCTTGCTGCTGTAGTTTGAGTGCTTCCTTATCTTGTAGGAGCTTTTGTATCTCCTTTTGAAGGGCACTCCGCTCGAGCACCATGCGTTCAAATTCCATGGTGGTGTCTCCGAGCTCCTTGTGCTTTAGTCTCCAATTTTCATACTCACGTTGCCAATGGTGGCTATCCACTTGAATAAGAAGGAGGCATTGTTGGAGGGCCTCCCTCTCATCACGGGCGAGAGTTAGCTGTTGTTGCAGCTGCCGCTTTTCCCTTTCACAAGTAGAAATGTAATTTTGTTGTTCAAGTATTAAATCTTTGGATTCATACCTTGGAAGGGATGTCTGTGCCACTGGAACCTTTTTGTTAAATTAGTACCAGCTGCATCTGCCACAGACTGTCAGCTTACAGCTTGGGCAGTGCATACAGTAGTCCTTTTGGGAGGGCGCCTGGCAGCAAGAGCACTGCTCGTAGGCATCAGGCACATCTTGATGTAATTCCCATGTGTGGCTACACTCGTGCTGGTGTTGTGATATTTTGACCATGGCGCGGTAGCCCCCTGTAGGGCCAATCCACCAGGTCCGGTCGTCTTCCCGAAACACAAAGATTATTTCCTCCCGCAGGGCTACTGTGTCCTCCTCCCCTTCAAAAATGCTGTAGATGGCATCACTAGGGCCATCGCCTTCTTGGACGGACATGATTTCTCAATCGGCTGGGAGGTCAAGCTGTTCAAACATGGCGACGCGCTTGACATTTAATCGCTCATTGGGCCATTCTCGGGCAAAATGTCCCTCTTCTCCACAGAGAAAACATCTGCACCTCCTGTTGCAGATGAGGTGCTTCTTCTTTTCAATGTGAGCGTGGGAAGGATGTGGCTTCCCTTTGTAGGTTGTCGACCACCAAACACCAAATTTCCGTTGCGGTCGCTGATAGTACCAAGGGATTAGAATGTCATGGCAGAACTATAGATCCTTGTGGGCCCGGGTGAAGGCTGCCTCTTTGTATGCTTCTTCCAGGTACTTGTAGGTAAAGAGGACTCGAGGATAGACTCCGATGGTATTGCCTGGATGTTTGGCTTCAAAAGCTTCTTTGATTTTCTTGCCAATGGAGCCAGGCATCTTCGACCAGAGTTTTTTCGAGAGCTCTGGGCCAGTGAATAACTGGCCAGTCCGAGATGCTACCTGCATGTATTCATTAAGAAAGGGAATGATATCCCCCAAATTCTGGCAGGATAATTGCTCCAGATCCCTGTAGGCTTCCTCTTGCATGGTTGTCGAGCCTTAATAGGGATCCTCCAGGGCGAAGATGGTTCAGATCTGTGAGAGGATGTTCTGCATACCATCAGCACCATCTGCATGATCCAACAGGTGCTGGTATTCCATGGGGTAGGCCATCCTCCACTGGATCCAACTGAGCTTCTCTGACTCCCCAAGCAGGTTTTCAATAAATTTAGTTTTTGTCGGGGAATCTGTGAAACCCTAGAGAGCAACTGAATTTTGGTGATTGACTCCCAACGAATGAAGACGTCATTGAATTGCCCAATTTGGGGGGGCATAACAAAGATAGCCCCTGATTGCTGCTGGGCAGAAGGGAGATTCCACCATTCTGAGGTGTTTCTGGCTTTGAACCTCGGATTCTTGGGTTGATAGCCGCCAAAGATAGGCTCCTGGCTTGGACCGGGTTTAGTCGGTCTCGCCGCTGGGGGGTAATTAACATGGCCCATGGTTGATTCCACTGGGGCCTGTATTCAGAGACAATTGAGGAGGAGCAAAGCCGTTCCGTCGGCTCCGCTCGTTGAGGTGGTGCTTATTGTGGTGCTCGCTGGGGATACTCCATACCCCAGTCTTCTTCTGCTAAAGTGGCAACGAGTTATGTGTCTGCATCTGTGTTTCCCAAACAAGTATAATATTGTAAATATTCACAATACTCGTCCGGGTCACGTTCAGTGTCAGAGTTGTCTTCTTGTTTGGTCAGACGCCACGTGGCCAGGAGGTGGTTGTTGTCACCAGTTCCTTCCTGCTGAGGTTCCATGGACCGGAGTATAGAGGCCCTTGGGCGTGTATCTCATGCATGGGTTCCGCAAGTTGGGTTCTGGTTACACCTATACCCCCGAAGTTGGCCTTCGACCCGGAGTTGGGCCGCTTGTTCCAGCGCTCTTTGAGATTCTACTGCTGCCATTCAGCTTTGCTTGTTCCTCCTGCAAGATTAGCAAGGGATCTTTGAAAACAAGGAGTCTCCCGCGTGGTTCGGGAGGCCTGGTTTTAGGATGGAGGGACAGGTTCTCTAGCTTTGTGAGTAAGGACTCCGGGAGAACTGGACTGTCACTCTTCTTTTGCAGTTTTCTGAGGGACTGGATATCGGCTTGGATATCCTGTAAGGCTTCAACAATTTAGACTAAAAGTTGGATTTTGGGTGTTACTTTGCTTCAAAAGGGCTATGTTTTGGGCTAAAACACTAATTACTAGGTTTGACAAACCCGACTGCTGGGTGTTCTATGGGTTCAACGGCTTGTAAGGCTTCTTGGTATGTGGATGTTGTTTTGGCTGGAAGGAAATTGTTCATTCACCGGGTAGTTGTGCTAACAATTGATGAAGGAAATCTAGGTACTCTGGGTTCCGAGTGTGAGGTCTATGTTCTACCTTACCGAACAAGAGATGAGTATTACGGGAACACCAGACGCTTCCACAAGTGTATCCATCATGCTCATCCGACTGGCAGCTACTGCCTCTTGCAGATTTATGCGCACTACGGCCTTTTGCAATTCAGACACCGTGTTTGGCGTACGGGATTCCTGAATCTCCGTCTCACAGAGACCACTAATACCTACTTCTCTCCCAATAAATACCTTGCGGTGGACTTATTAGGTCCAGCCTCTGTGCCACCCTAGGGGTCAATCCAGGATTTTTCGGTACGCTATGGTCTGGTTATCAATGGCCATAAGGTAAGAAACCATCACACACATCCCCTGATGAGTACCCAGAAAGAAGGTTACTAGTCAGCCATGAAGGTTAGCAAAATCAGGTAAGGAACTCCAGCTCTCTGGAAGAGATTAAGCCAGGTAAGGAACCTAAAGCTCTGGAAGCGATGAAGCCAGGTAAGGAACCTAAATCTCTGGAAGCGATTAAGCCAGGTAAGCAACCTTAGCTCTGATACAAGGGTAACTGGGTGGGAAGGAATTTCGTCAGAGACTCAGCTTGATACCAGTTAAGGGTGCAGAAGAAGTTATTTTGGTGGAAGGATTTCATCAGAGACTAAGCTCTGATACCGGGTATTTTGGGTGGGAGGAATTCGTCAGAGACTAAGCTCTGATACCAGGTATTTTGGCGGAAGGATCTCGTCAGAGACTAAGCTCTGATACCAGGTTTGGTAGTGATGATTGATGGAACTCATTAGAGACTAAGCTCTAAAGATGAAGAGAGAAAGAAGACGAAGCGGAAGGAAGTTTTCAAAGCTCAGAAGAGAAATTTTGCCTCAATTCTTCGATCTATTCTTCGATGTTTGATAACTAAGATATGCCTGGCTTTTATAGGGAAGCCTTACACCTGGCAGATACGATACGATCGCATCTGCTTTTACAAAAGTAAGAGCTAAAGCTGCTTTATAAAAGCAGCTTTCCTAAAGCTACTTTACAAGTGGCAGACACGATAAGATCGCATCTGCTTTTACAAAAGGAAAAGCTAAAGCTGCCTGGCAGCTTTAATAAAACTACTTTACAAAAGTCTCTTTTATAAAGTGGCTTTACCAAAAGCTACTTTATAAAAGTAACTCTACTTTACACCTGTAGGCACGGCTTCCTCTGGACTGGGCCGGGCTGGTTATTCTTTGGTCTGAGTAGTCTTGGACTCCCTTGACTGAGCAGTCTTGGACTCCCTGGACTGAGCAGTCTTGGACTGC
This sequence comes from Trichopus zeylanicus subsp. travancoricus, assembly GCA_005019695.1. Classification (NCBI taxonomy): domain Eukaryota; kingdom Viridiplantae; phylum Streptophyta; class Magnoliopsida; order Dioscoreales; family Dioscoreaceae; genus Trichopus; species Trichopus zeylanicus. Next base: position 41,508 of record RXID01017064.1, read on the forward strand.
TGGGCCGAATTCTGCTTATTCGTTGGACTGACTGGTTTGAGCAGTCTTGGAATCTCTGGGCTGGACTGTTGGGCCGAATTCTACTTAGTCGTTGGACTGATTGGTTTGAGCAGTCTTGGACTCTCTGGGCTGGACTGTTGGGCCGAATTCTACTACCTTTTCCTCGTGCAAGCTATCTGTTGTGCTCAGAACATGAAGGTGGGTAGTCGTTGAGCTGCATCAGTTGTGAGTTTGACTGCTGTTTCAAGCTGGACATCGATCTGAGTTACAACAGGATGCCACTGGGCCCAGAAGTTGCTCGTGGTCTTGCGCCCTGCGCCCTTTGTGGCTTCGGCTAGCTTCTGGGCGTGGAGGTCCCCGAACTATCGAACAGCCGTAAGTGCTTCCTGGGCACTTTGTCATTCCAGCTGTTGGAGCCATCGTCTGATTGCGTCGTAGGTATCAAGGGACATGGGAAGGCTCTGTAGGAGCTATAGCGATGATTCATATTGTAGCACAAGGCTTGAGCTACCGCCAAGTGCTCCACCTTTGCCTTCTGAGAGGGTGTCTGGTGCGCCTCCTGCAACCGGGTTGCTACTAGGCTGAGTCCATCCAAAGTTTTGGGTGGAGGCCATCCTGTAATGAAAAGTGAAGTTATCAAGCGGGAGAGAGTATCCGCCAGCTGGTTATCCTCTCCGCTGATGTGCTCAAAGTGGATGGCGAGTCCCATGCCAGTAATGTAGTCGGTGAAGGCAAGCCGGCGTACGTGGGAAGGCTTGTTGTTGGCCGATTTGTTGAAGAAGCTTATGATCGCTGGATAGTCGGTTTGAATTGTCAAGTCAGCCTTATCCAGGTAGTAAATCTTCAGTGCTTCCAGTGTATTCATGACGGCATATAGTTCCGCATCAATGGTGGATTTGATTGGATGGAACCTGCCGCTAGCATAGGCACATACCTTCTCCATGGACTTGGGATCATATTTCTTGGACCTCCATTTACAGATTCCGCCCCATCCCGTCATGCAGCCATCGGTCTCAAGGATAATATAGCTGGCTTCTGGTGGTAGTTCGAGATCCGGCAGCTTTTGCACCAAGGCCTTGATTTTTGCGACTAAGTCCCAATCTTTGGAGTTCCAGCGCCTTTCTCCCATAGGACTTGCCTTTGCATAGAGTGGTCCGAGTAGAGTTCCCAGATTAGGGATATAGCTTCGGGCATAATTCAAGATTCTTAGCCAGGCTCGGAGGCCTTTTGTGGTGGTCAGTTCCTGTTCCTGGAAGTTTGCAATCTTCTTGATGATGTGGGGCTGCAGCTTGATTCGCTGATTGTCGAGTACTGCCCCCAAGAATTCCACTTCTGAGACTACTAGCTTTATTTTTGTTGGGCTCAGGATCAGCCCATTGGTTTGGCAAATCTGGAGCATAACCCGCAGATGTTGTTCATGCTCCACTTCAGAGGAGGAGAAGACCAGTATGTCATCAATGTATACTGCAATAAAGTCTTCAGTCCCCTTGAAGCAACTGTCCATCTTCCGCTGGAATACGGCCGGTGCATTTTCAGGCCAAATGGCATTACGAGCAATTCATAGAGGCCTTCTGGCACCCAGAATGCTGTCCATTCCACGGAGGCAAGATGCATCGCCACTTGATGAAAACCTGATTTCAGATCAAATTTTGAGTATATGTGGCTTCTGCTTACCTTCCGTAAGATGGTGTTGATCCCAGGCAGGCTGTATTGATACTTGTTGGTGAGATCATTCAGGCGCCGATAGTTGAAGACCATCCGCTCCTTGCCTTTGATCTCCTGGCACGTTCGGGGATCAACTGTTGTACCGGAGTTCACCATGATCGCAGTGGTGCGATGCCGGCTGTTGCTGTGGTGAATAATGCCAAGATCAAGAAGTGCTTTCACATGCTTTGCATACGTTGCCTTCGCTTGTGGTGTAATATGCTTTAAGGGCCGGTCTTCAATGGTGAAATCCGGGTTTTTGATGTCCGGGTGGCAGAGCACCAGGTTCTTGGACCAATATTTCGGTGGGTCCTCACCAATGTATCCTTGGCATCGGAGTTCATCAAGCAAGGAGCCGACGCTGTTGGTCAAGCTCCATGATGGCTGTTGGTCCGTTGCATACTGTACTGGCTCTTGTATTTGGATGTACTCGTCCTCATCTAGGTCCAGCTCTTCAATAGCTACTGCAGTTGGTACAGATGGGAGAGTATGAATCGTGGTTACGTGTTTGTAGAACGTAACCGTATTTTCCTCGATGTGGACGCCGCCTTGCATGGCGCAGATGAAGTTACAGCCCAGGATCATCTGGATTATCAGAGCTTAGTCTCTGACGAAATCCTTCCGCTAAAATACCTGGTATCAGAGCTTTAGGTTCCTTACCTGGCTTAATCGCTTCCAGACCTTTAGGTTCCTTACCTGGCTTAATCGCTTCCAGAGCTTTAGGTTCTTTACCTGGCTTAATTTCTTCCAGAGAGCTGGAGTTCCTTACCTGGTTTTGCTAACCTCCATGGCTGAGTAGTAACCTTCTTTCTGGGTACCCATCGGGGGATGTGTGTGATGGTTTCTTACCTTATGGCCGTTGATAACCAGACCATAGCGTACCGAAAAATGCTGGATTGACCCCTCGGGTGGCACAGAGGCTGGACCTAATAAGTCCACCGCAAGGTCTTTTTTGGGAGAGAAGTTGGTATTAGTGGTCTCAGTGAGACGAAGATTCAGGAATCCCTTACGCCAAACACGGTGTCTGAATTGCAAAAGGCCGCAGTGCCCGTAAATCTGCAAGAGGCAGTAGCTGCCAGTCGGATGAGCATGATGGATACACTTGTGGAAGCGTCTAGTGTTCCCGTAATACTCATCTCTTGTTCGGTAAGGTAGAGCATAGACCTCACACTCGAAACCCAGAGTACCTAGATTGCCTTCATCAATTGTTAGCACAACTACACGGTGAATGAACAATTTCCATCCAGCCAAAATAACATCCACATACCAAGAAGCCTTACAAGCCGTTGAACCCATAGAACACCCAGCAGTCGGGTTCGTCAAACCCAGTAATTAGTGTTTTAGCCGAAAACATAGCCCTTCTGAAGCAAAGTAACACCCAAAATCCAACTTTAGTCCAAATTGCTGAAGCCTTATGGGATATCCAAGCCGATATCCAGTCCCTCAGAAAACTGCAAAAGAAGAGTGATAGTCCAGTTCTCCCAGAGTCCTTACTCACAAAGCTAGAGAACCTATCCCTCCATCCTAAAACCAGGCCTCCCGAACCACGCGGGAGACTCCTTGTTTTTAAAGACCCCTTGCTAATTTTGCAGGAGGAACAATCAAAGCTGAATGGCAGCAGTGATATCTCACGTCACGCTGGAACAAGCACCCCAGCCCCTGGTCAAAGACCAAATTCGGGGGTATAGGCGAAATCAGCGATGACTCTACACTGCACAGCAAGCAACACGGCGGATAGTAAATCGCTTGACGGGGCAACCTGCCCCTCAACACGTTCTGGAACAACAACTAGACCCTCAGGAGCAATTGCGCCTATCCATGCGAGAACGCACAGCCATAGCTCCTGCGGAGGTCCTTTATCATTCTAGAACAGATGATGAGCACCACCGAGTGTACATCCACCGCTCGGAGGAGTCCATCAGTTGCGTCGGGGATGCACAGGTGGACCGGAACTTCATCCAAGAAGACAGTTACCAATAGCTCATAAAAAGCGGTATGAAGTTCATACACCTTGGTGTTATGCAGGTACGCCTGTAGGTGCTCCATCGACACGCAGAAGGAACACTAGCGCTTGTTGTGTTCCGAGACAATCGGTGGCAGGGTGATAAAGCATTAATTGCCACCATGGAAGTAGACCTCACACAGGGAAGTCAACTAGTATATATCATCCCCGACATGATGCTCACGATAGGGGATTTTTGCAGAAATATTCAAATCTCCATCCTGACTCGTGGATATGATACATGGCACCATGGTGAGGCCAACTTACTCGTTACCTGAGGACTGATCGAAAGGTTGTCGAACACACCAAACGTGGCCTTTATATATGAAGTCTCAGGAGTCATCGACTACCTGGCAAGTCACGGTGTTCATGCCCTCCCTGGAAAACGGTACTCGACGGCACAGCTGTGTGGGATAAACTGGCTCTTGAAGCCCTCTCAAATCCCGCCTGTCCTGACACCCACCGAGGTGTTCAGTCAGACACTCTTGGATGGGCGGATCTCACTCAGTTTCAACCATTATGCCTCTCTTCCTGACACCACAGAGGATAAAATTGTTGCAATCCTCACTCAGGATGAGGCTCCAGATGAGACGACGGAGGAAATTTGGGATACCCTGGGTGAACCCAGCGGAAAATATGATTACTATGTCCGGTATTCTGCTCCTCCGTCCTTCTTCGCACCCTTCCCTATCACACCAACGGGATGGGATGATTTGGAGGATGACCCATCAGAACAACAGCTTGCTATCATAACAGGATGCAAGCAGCCTCAGCATCCGGCTCCTCGAAAGGTGATGCCAACTAAGAAGTGGCGACGCCGCTTAGCCCAATGACAGACAGCGAACGAGCATCTTTCATGGTGACCTAAAGGATGGGAAGGCCAGAATCCAACTTGCGGAACCCATGCAGTAGATACACGCCTAGGGGCCTCCGTACTCCGGTCCGTGGAACCTCTGCAGGAAGGAACTAGTGACAACGCCCACCTTCTGGCCACGTGGCGTCTGACCAACCAAGAAGGCACCTCTAGCACCGAAAATGACCTAGATGAGTATTGTGATTACTTGCAATATTATACTTGTTTGGGAAACACAGAACTCGTTGCCACTTTAGCAGAAGAAGACTGGGGTATGGAGTATCCCCAGTGGGCACCACCGGCACCACCTCAGCAAGCGGAGCCGACGAAACGGCTTTGCTCCTCTTCCATTGTCTCTGAATACAGGCCCCCAGAGGAATCAACCATGGGCCCTGTTAACGACCCCCCAGCCGATTGCGAAATTGTGTCCGTCCAAGAAGGCGATGACCCTAGTGATGCCATCTATAGCATTTCTGAAGGGGAGGAGGACATGGCAGTCTTGCAGTCGGAAAAGATCTTTGTGTTTCGGGAAGACGACCGGACCTGGTGGATTGGCCCTACAGGGGGCTACCGTGCCATGGTCAAAGTATCACAACACCAGCACAAGTGTAGCCATACTTGGGACTTACATCAAGATGTGCCTGATGCCTACGAAAAGTGCTCTTGCTGCCAGGCGCCCTCCCAAAAGTGCTACCGTATGCACTGCCCAAGCTATAAGCTGATAGTCTGTGGCAGATACAGCTGGTATTACTTTAACAAAAGAGTTCCAGTAGCACAGACATCCCTTCCAAGGTATGAATCCAAAGATTTAATACTTGAACAACAAAATTACATTTCTACTTGTGAAAGCGAAAAGCGGCAGCTGCAACAATAGCTAACTCTCGCCCGTGATGAGAGGGAGGCCCTCCAACAATGCCTCCTTCTTGTTCAAGAGGAGAGCCACCACTGGCAACGTGAGTCTGAAAACTGGAGACTAAAGCACAAGGAGCTCGAAGATGCCACCATGGAATTTGAACGCATGGTGCTCGAGCGGAGTGACCTTCAAAAGGAGATACAAAAGCTCCGACAAGAGAAGGAAGCACTCAAACTACAGCAGCAGGAGAATGAATCGGCGGATGCCGATGACCTCAACGTCCTTCTCGTTGACACTACTCAACGACTCCTCTCTGCTGAAATGCGGGTGACAGCACCACCCCGGCGGACGAAGGAGCGGCTCCTGTGAGCGCCCAGGAGGACAATCCATTCCTGGTGCATTTCAGTGGCATCAACTCCCGAACTTCGGCCAACAAGAAGCTCAAATTTGGCCGTATGATGATTGGGGAGAATGGCTTTCGGATCCCTTACACATATGCCTTCCCGATGAAGCTGGGGGAGGATATCCAGATGATCCTTGGCTGTAACTTCATCCATGCCATGCAAGGCAGTGCCCACATTGAAGGAAATACGATTACATTTTACAAAAACATAACCACGATTCATACTCTCCCATCTGTACCAACTGCAGCAGCTATTGAAGAGCTGGACCAAGATGAGGATGAGTACATCCAAATACAAGAGCTAGTACAGTATTCAATGGACCAACAGCCATCACGGATACATTGGTTAGGACCCACTGAAATATTGGTCCAAGAACCAGGTGCTTTGCCACCTGGACATCAAAAACCCGGATTTCACCATTGAAGACCGGCCCTTAAAGCATATTACACCACAAGCGAAGGCGACGTATGCAAAACATGTGAAAGTGCTTTTGGATCTTGGCATTATTCGCCCCAGCAACAGCCGGCCTCGCACCACTGCGATCATTGTGAACTCCGGTACAACAGTTGATCCCCGAACAGCCCAGGAGATCAAAGGCAAGGAGCGGATGGTCTTCAACTATCGGCGCCTGAATGATCTCACCAACAAAGATCAATACAGCCTGCCCGGGATCAACACCATCTTACCGAAGGTAAGCAGAAGCCACATATACTCCAAATTTGATCTGAAATCGGAGTGGTGAAGCTCCGTGATGGCTGTTGGTCCATTGCATATTGTACTAGCTCTTGTATTTGGATGTACTCGTCCTCATCTAGGTCCATCTCTTCAATAGCTACTGCAGTTGGTACAGATGGGAGAGTATGAATTGTGGTTACATTTTTGTAAATCGTAACCGTATTTACTTTGATGCGGACGCCGCCCTGTATAGCGCGGATGAAGTTACATCCAAGGATCATCTGGATATCCTCCCCCAACTTCATCAGGAAGGCATATGTGTAAGGGATCCGAAAGCCGTTCTCCCCAATCATCATACGGCCAAATTTGAGCTTCTTGTTGGCCGAAGTTCGGGAGTTGATGCCACTGAAATGCACTAAGAATGGATTGTCCTCCAGGGTGCTCACAGGAGCCGCTCCTTGGTCAATACAGTAGGTTGTAGCCCCTGTATCGAGGCTTGCATTTACTTCGAATGTCTCAACATGGGGAATTTTGAACTTCACCTTGAGGTTGTAGAGCATATTCTTCGTCCGCCGTGGTGGTGTTGTCACCCGCATTTCAGCAGAGAGGAGTCATTGAGTAGTGTCAACGAGAAGGACGTTGAGGTCGTCGGTATTGAGGTCATCGGCATCCACCGACTCATCCTCTTGCTGCTGTAGTTTGAGTGCTTCCTTCTCTTGTTGGAGCTTTTGTATCTCCTTTTGAAGGGCACTCCGCTCGAGCACCATGCGTTCAAATTCCATGGCGTCTTCGAGCTCCTTGTGCTTTAGTCTCCAGTTTTCAGACTCACGTTGCCAGTGGTGGCTCTCCTCTTGAACAAGAAGGAGGCATTATTGGAGGGCCTCCCTCTCATCACGGGCGAGAGTTAGCTGTTGTTGCAGCTGCCGATTTTCCCTTTCACAAGTAGAAATGTAATTTTGTTGTTCAAGTATTAAATCTTTGGATTCATACCTTGGAAGGGATGTCTGTGCCACTGGAACCTTTTTGTTAAATTAGTACCAGCTGCATCTGCCACAGACTGTCAGCTTACAGCTTGGGCAGTGCATACGGTAGCACTTTTGGGAGGGCGCCTGGCAGCAAGAGCACTGCTCGTAGGCATCAGGCACATCTTGATGTAATTCCCAAGTGTGGCTACACTCATGCTGGTGTTGTGATATTTTGACCATGGCGCGGTAGCCCCCTGTAGGGCCAATCCACCAAGTCCGATCGTCTTCCCGAAACACAAAGATTGTTTCCTTCCGCAGGGCTACTGTGTCCTCCTCCCCTTCACAAATGCTGTAGATGGCATCACTAGGGTCATCTCCATCTTGGACGGACACAATTTTGCAATCGGCTGGGAGGTCAAGCTGTTCAAACATGGCAACGCGCTTGACGTTTCATCGCTCATTGGGGCATTCTCGGGCAAAACGTCCCTCCTCTCCGCCGAGAAAGCATCTGCACCTCCTGTTGAGGATGAGGTGCTTCTTCTTTTCAATGCGAGCATGCGAAGGATGTGGCTTCCCTTTGTAGGTTGTCGACCGCCAAACACCAAATTTCCGTTGCAGTCGCTGATAGTACCCAGGGATTGGAATGTCGTGGCAGAACGATAGATCCTTGAGGGCCCGGGAGAAGGCTGCCTCTTTGCATGCTTCTTCCAGGTACTTGTAGGTAAAGAGGACTCGAGGATAGACTCCGATGGTATTGCCTGGATGTTTGGCTTCAAAAGCTGCTTTAATTTTTTTGCCAATGGAGCCAGGCATCTTCGACCAGAGTTTTTCCGAGAGCTCTGGGCCAGTGAATAACCGGCCAGTCCGAGATGCTACCTGCATGTATTCATTAAGAAAGGGAACGATATCCGGCAAATTCTGGTAGGATAATCGCTCCAGATCCCTGTAGGCTTCCTCTTGCATGGTTGTCGAGCCTTGATAGGGATCCTCCAGGGCGAAGATGGTCCGGATCTGTGAGAGGATGTTCAGCGTACCATCAGCACCATCTACATGATCCAACAGGTGCTGGTATTCCATGGGGTAGGCCATCCTCCACCGGATCCAACCGAGCTTCTCAGACTCCCCAAGCAGGTTTTCAATAAATTCAGTTTTTGTCCGGGAATCTGTGAAACCCTGGAGAGCAACTGAATTTTTGGTGATTGACTCCCAACGCATGAAAACGTCGTTGAATTGCCCAATTTGGGGGGGCATAACAAAGATAGCCCCTGATTGCTGCTGGGCAGAAGGTAGATTCCACCATTCTCTGGTGTTTCTGGCTTTGAACCTCAGATTCTTGGGTTGATAGCCACCAAAGATAGGCTCCTGGCTTGGACCGGGTTCAGTCGGTCTCGCCGCTGGGGGGTAATTAACAGGGCCCATGGTTGATTCCACTGGGGGCCTGTATTCTGAGACAATTGAGGAGGAGCAAAGCCATTCCGTCGGCTTCGCTCATTGAGGTGGAGCTTGTTGTGGTGCTCGCTGGGGATACTCCATACCCCAGTCTTCCTCTTCTAAAGTGGCAACGAGTTCTGTGTCTGCATCTGTGTTTTCCAAACAAGTATAATATTGTAAATATTCACAATACTCGTCCGGGTCACGTTCAGTGTCAGAGTTGCCTTCTTGGTTGGTCAGACGCCACGTGGCCAGGAGGTGGGTGTTGTCACCAGTTCCTTCCTGCAGAGGTTCCATAGACTAGAGTACAGAGGCCCTTGGGCATGTATCCCCTGCATGGGTTCCGCAAGTTGGGTTCTGGTTACACCTATACCCCCGAATTTGGCCTTCGACCCAGAGTTAGACCGTTTGTTTCGGCGCTCTTTGAGATTCTGCTGCTGCCATTCAGCTTTGCTTGTTCCTCCAGCAAGATTAGCAAGGGATCTTTGAAAATAAGGAGTCTCCCGCGTGGTTCGGGAGGCCTAGTTTTAGGATGGAGGGACAGGTTCTCTAGCTTTGTGAGTAAGGACTCTGGGAGAACTGGACTGTCACTCTTCTTTTGCAGTTTTCTGAGGGAGTAGATATCAGCTTGGATATCCCGTAAGGCTTCAGCAATTTGGACTAGAAGTTGGATTTGGGTGTAACTTTGCTTCAGAAGGGCTGTGTTTGGGGCTAAAACACTCGTACAATCACTGGGTTTGACGAACCCAACTGCTGGGTGTTCTATGGGTTCAACGGCTTGTAAGGCTTCTTGGATGTTGTTTTGGCTGGAAGGAAATTTTTCATTCACCGTGTAGTTGTGCTAACAATTGATGAAGGCAATCTAGGTACTCTGGGTTCCGAGTGTGAGGTCTATGTTCTACCTTACCGAACAAGAGATGAGTATTACGGGAACACCACACGCTTCCATAAGTGTATCCATCATGCTCATCCGACTGGCAGTTACTACCTCTTGCAGATTTACACGCACTGCGGCCTTTTGTAATTTAGACACCGTGTTTGGCGTAAGGGATTCCTGAATCTCCGTCTCACCAAGACCACTAATACCTACTTCTCTCCCAATAAAGACCTTGCGGTGGACTTATTAGGTCCAGCCTCTGTGCCACCCGAGGGGTCAATCCAGGATTTTTCGGTACGCTATGGTCTGGTTATCAACGACCATAAGGTAAGAAACCATCACACACATCCCCGATGAGTACCCAAAAAGAAGGTTACTACTCAGCCATGGAGGTTAGCAAAACCAGGTAAGGAACTCCAGCTCTCTGGAAGAAATTAAGCCAGGTAAGGAACCTAAAGCTCTGGAAGGGATTAAGCCAGGTAAGGAACCTAAAGCTCTGATACCAGGGTAAATGGGTGGGAGGAATTCGTCAGAGACTAAGCTCTGATACCAGTAGTGTGGTGGAGTTGCGGGGGATAAATGAACAAAGAAAGGAGGATACTAAGCTCTGATACCAGTTAAGGGTGCGGAAGAAATAAAGTCAGAGACTAAGCTCTGATACCAGTATGTGTGGTGGAGTTGCGGGGAATAAATGAACAAAGGAAGAAGAAAGGAGGAGAAAGAACTCAAAACCAAGAAGAGGAGAGAATTCTTCGGTGATTCTTCGATCTATTCTTCCATATATTTTTCGATCTATTCTTCGATCTATTCTTCGATGTATTGATATTGAGATATGCCTCCCTTTTATACGGAAGCCCTCCACCCGGCAGATGCTAAAGTAAGAGCTAAAGCTGCTTTACAAAAGCAGCTTTCCTAAAGCTACTTTACAAGTGGCAGATGCGATAAGATCGCATCTGCTTTTACAAAAGGAAAAGCTAAAGCTGCCTGGCAGCTTTAATAAAGCTACTTTACAAAAGTCTCTTTTATAAAGTGGCTTTACCGAAAGCTACTTTATCAAAGTAACTCTACTTTACACCTGTGGGCACGGCTTCCTCTGGACTGGGCCAGGCCGGTTATTCTTTGGCCTGAGCAGTCTTGGACTCTCTGCGCTGGACTGTTGGGCCGAATCCTGCAAGCTATCTTCCCGCGCAAGCTATCTGTTGTGCTCAGAATATGAAGGCGGGCAGTCGTTGGGCTGCGTCAGTTGTGAGTTTGACTGCTGTTTCACGCTGGACATTGATCTGAGTTACAACTGGATGCCACTGGGCCCAGAAGTTGCCCGTGGTCTTGCGTCCTGCGCGCTTTGTGGCTTCGGATAGCTTCAGGGCGTGGAGGTCCCTGAATAGTCGAACAGCCGTAAAGTATCAGGGTCAGAGTCGCCTTCTTGGCTGGTCAGACGCCACGTGGCCAGGAGGTGGGAGTTGTCACCAGTTCCTTCCTGCATAGGTTCCATGGACCAGAGTACAGAGGCCCTTGGGCGTGTATCCCCTGCATGGGTTCCGCAAGTTGGGTTCTGGTTACACCTATACCCCCCGAATTTGGCCTTCGACCCGGAGTTGGGCCGCTTGTTCCGGCGCTCTTTGAGATTCTGCTGCTGCCATTCAGCTTTGCTTGTTCCTCCTGCAAGATTAGCAAGGGATCTTTGAAAACAAGGAGTCTCCCGCGTGGTTCGGGAGGCCTGGTTTGAGGATGGAGGGACAGGTTCTCTAGCTTTGTGAGTAAGGACACTGGGAGAATTGGACTGTCACTCTTCTTTTGCAGTTTTCTGAGGGACTGGATATCGGCTTGGATATCCCGTAAGGCTTCAGCAATTTGGACTAAAAGTTGGATTTTGGGTGTTACTTTGCTTCAGAAGGGCTATGTTTTGGGCTAAAACACTAATTACTAGGTTTGACGAACCCGACTTCTGGGTGTTCTATGGGTTCAACGGCTTGTAAGGCTTCTTGGTATGTGGATGTTGTTTTGGCTGGAACAAAATTGTTCATTCACCGGGTAGTTGTGCTAACAATTGATGAAGGCAATCTAGGTACTCTGGGTTCCGAGTGTGAGGTCTATGTTCTACCTTACCGAACAAGAGATGAGTATTACGGGAACACCAGACGCTTCCACAAGTGTATCCATCATGCTCATCTGACTGGCAGCTACTTCCTCTTGCAGATTTACGCGCACTATGGCCTTTTGCAATTCAGACACCGTGTTTGGCGTAAGGGATTCCTGAATCTCCGTCTCACGGAGACCACTAATACCTACTTCTCTCCCAATAAAGACCTTGCGGTGGAGTTATTAGGTCCAGCCTCTGTGCCACCCGAGGGGTCAATCCAGGATTTTTCGGTACGCTATGGCCTGCTTATCAATGGCCATAAGGTAAGAAACCATCACACGCATCCCCCGATGAGTACCTAGAAAGAAGGTTACTAGTCAGCCATGAAGGTTAGCAAAACCAGGTAAGGAACTCCAGCTCTCTAGAAGAGATTAAGCCAGGTAAGGAACCTAAAGCTCTGGAAGCGATTAAGCCAGGTAAGGAACCTAAGCTCTGATACCAGGGTAAATGGGTGGGACGGAATTTCGTCAGAGACTAAGCTCTGATACCAGTTAAGGGTGCGGAAGAAGTTATTTTGGCAGAAGGATTTCGTCAGAGACTAAGCTCTGATACCAGGTATTTTGTGTGGGAGGAATTCGTCAGAGACTAAGCTCTTATACCAGGTATTTTGGCGAAATAATTTCGTCAGAGACTAAGCTCTGATACCAGCTTTGGTAGTGATGATCGATGGAACTCTTCAGAGACTAAGCTCTGAAGATGAAGAGAGAAAGAAGACGAAGCTGAAGGAAGTTTTGAAAGCTCAGAAGAGAAATTTTGCCTCAATTCTTCGATCTATTCTTCGATGTTTGATAACTGAGATATGCCTCCCTTTTATAGGGAAGCCTTACACCCGGCAGATGCGATAAGATCGCATCTGCTTTTACAAAAGTAAGAGCTAAAGCTGCTTTACAAAAGCAGCTTTGCTAAAGCTACTTTACAAGTGGCAGACGCGATAAGATCGCATCTGCTTTTACAAAAGGAAAAGCTAAAGCTGCCTGGCAGCTTTAATAAAGCTACCTTACAAAAGTCTCTTTTATAAAGTGGCTTTACCGAAAGCTACTTTATCAAAGTAACTCTACTTTACACCTGTGGGCACGGCTTCCTCTGGACTGGGCCAGGCCGGTTATTCTTTGGCCTGAGCAGTCTTGGACTCTCTGGGCTGGACTGTTGGGCCGAATTCTACTTAGTCATTGGACTGACTGGTTTGAGCAGTCTTGGACTCTCTGGGCTGGACAGTTGGGCCGAATTCTACCACCTTTTCCTCGCGCAAGCTATCTGTTGTGCTCAGAACATGAAGGCGGGCAGTCGTTGAGCTACGTCAGTTGTGAGTTTGACTGCTGTTTCAAGCTGGACATTGATCTGAGTTACAACAGGATGCCACTGGGCCCATAAGTTGCCCGTGGTCTTGCGTCCTGCGCGCTTTGTGGCTTCGGCTAGCTTCAGGGCGTGGAGGTCCCTGAACTGTCGAACAGCTGTAAGTGCTTCCTGGGCACTTTGTCATTCCAGCTGTTGGAGCCGTCGTCTGATTGTGTCATAGGTATCAAGGGACATGAGAAGGCTCTGTAGGAGCTGTAGCTGTGATTCATATTGTAGCACAAGGCTTGAGCTGTCGCCAAGTGCTCCTCCTTTGCCTTCTGAGAGGGTGTCTAGTGCGCCTCCTGCAACTGGGTTGCTACGAGGCTGAGTCCTTCCAAAGTTTCGGGTGGAGGCCATCCTGTAATGATAAGTGAAGTTATCAAGCGGGAGAGAGTATCCGCCAGCTGGTTATCCTCTCCGTTGATGTGCTCAAAGTGGATGGCGAGTCCCGTGCCAGTAATGTAGTCGGTGAAGGCAAGCCAGCGTACGCGGGAAGGCTTATTGTTGGCCGACTTGTTGAAGAAGCTTATGATCGCTTGACAGTCGGTTCGAATTGTCAAGTCTGCCTTATCCAGGTAGTAAATCTTCAGTTCTTCCAGCGTCTTCATGACGGCATAGAGTTCCACATCAATGGTTGATTTGATTGGCTGGAACCTGCCGCTAACATAGGCACATACCTTCTCCATGGACTTGGGGTCATATTTCTGGGGCTTCCATTTACAGATTCCGCCCCATCCCGTCATGCAGCCGTCGGTCTCGAGGATCATATAGCTGGCTTTTGGTGGTAGTTAGAGGTCCAGCAGCTTTTGCACCAAGGCCTTGATTTTAGAGACTAAGTCCCAATCTTGAGAGTTCCAGCGCCTTTCTCCCGTAGGACTTGTCTTTGCATAGAGTGGCTCGAGTAGAGTTCCCAGATTAGGGATATAGCTTCGGGCATATTTCAAGATTCTGAGCTAGGCTCGGAGGCCTTTTGTGGTGGTCAGTTCCTGTTCCTGGAAGTTTGCAATCTTCTTGATGATGTGGGGCTGCAGCTTGATTCGCTGATTGCCGAGTACTGCCCCCAAGAATTCGACTTCTGAGACTGCTAGCTTCATTTTTGTTGGGCTCAGGATTAGCCCATTGGTTTGGCAAATCTAGAGCATGACCCGCAGATGTTGTTCATGCTCCGCTTCAGAGGGGGAGAAGACTAGGATGTCATCAATGTATACTGCAATAAAGTCTTCAGATCCTTTGAAGCAACTATCCATCTTCCGTTGGAATACGGCAGGTGCATTTTTTAGGCCAAATGGCATTATGAGCCATTCATAGAGGCCTTCTGGCACCCAGAATGTCGTCCATTCCATGGAGGCAGGATGCATCGCCACTTGATGAAAACCTGATTTCAGATCAAATTTTGAGTACATGTTGCTTCTGCTTACCTTTCGTAAGATGGTGTTGATCTCGGGCAGGCTGTACTGATCCTTGTTGGTGAGATCATTCATGCGTTCAAATTCCATGGTGCCGTCTTCGAGCTCCATGTGCTTCAGTCTCCAGTTTTCAGACTCATGTTGCTAGTGGTGGCTCTCCTCTTGAACAAGAAGGAGTCATTGTTGGAGGGCCTCCCTCTCATCATGGGCGAGAGTTCGCTATTGTTGCATCTGCCGCTTTTCCCTTTCACAAGTAGAAATGTAATTTTGTTGTTCAAGTAGTAAATCTTTGGATTCATACCTTGGAAGGGATGTCTGTGCTACTGGAACTCTTTTGTTAAAGTAATACTAGCTGCATCTGCCACAGACTGTCAGCTTACAGCTTGGGCAGTGCATACGGTAGCACTTTTGGGAGGGCGCCTGGCAGCAAGAGCACTTTTCGTAGGCGTCAGGCACATCTTGATGTAATTCCCAAGTGTGGCTACACTCGTGCTGGTGTTGTGATACTTTGACCATGGCACGGTAGCCCCCTGTAGGGCCAATCCACCAGGTCTGGTCGTCTTCCCGAAACACAAAGATTGTTTCCTCCCGTAGGGCTGCTGTGTCCTCCTCCCGTTCAGAAATGCAGTAGATGGCATCACTAGGCTCATCGCTTTCTTGGACGGACACGATTTCGCAATCGGCTGGGAGGTCAAGCTGTTCAAACATGGCAACGTGCTTGACATTTCATCGCTTATTGGGGCATTCTCGGGCAAAATGTCCCTCTTCTCCACCGAGAAAGCATCTGCACCTCCTGTTGAGGATGAGGTGCTTCTTCTTTTCAATGTGAGCATGCGAAGGATGTGGCTTCCCTTTGTAGGTTGTCGACCGCCGAACACCAAATTTCCGTTGCGGTCGCTGATAGTACCCAGGGATTGGAATGTCGTGGCAGAACGACAGATCCTTGAGGGCCCGGGTGAAGGCTGCCTCTTGGTTGGTCAGACGCCACGTGGCCAGAAGGTGGGTGTTGTCACCAGTTCCTTCCTGTAGAGGTTCCATGGACCGGAGTACAGAGGCCCCTGGGCGTGTATCTCTTGCATGGGTTCTGCAAGTTGGATTCTGGCCTTCCCGGTCGCCACGTAAGATGCCCGTTCACTATCTGTCGTTGGGCTAAGCGGCGTCGCCACTTCTTAGCTGGCATCACCTTTCGTGGAGCCAGATGCTGAGGCTGCTTGCATCCAGTTATGATAGCAGGGTGTTGTTCTGATTGGTCATCCTCCAAATTGTCCCATCCCGTTGGTGTGATAGGTAAGGGCGCGAAGAAGGACGAAGGAGCAGAATACCGGACATAGTAATTATATTTTCCGCTGGGTTCACCCAGGGTGTCCCAAATTTCCTCCGTTGTCTCATCTGGAGCCTCATCCTGAGTGAGGATTGCAACAATTTCATCCTCTGTGGTGTCAGGAAGAGAGGCATAATGGTTGAAACTGAGTGAGATCCGCCCATCCAAGAGTGTCTCACTGAACAACTCGGTGGGTGTCAGGACAGGCGGGATTTGAGAGGGCTTCAGGAGCCAGTTTATCCCACACAGCTGTGCCGTCGAGTATTGTTTTCCAGGGAGGGCATGAACAGCGTGACTTGCCAGGTAGTCGATGACTCCTGAGACTTCATATGCAAAGGCCACGTTTGGTGTGTTCGACAGCCTTCCGATCAGTCCTCCGGTAACGAGTAAGTTGGCCTCACCATGGTGCCATGTATCATATCCACGAGTCAGGATGGAGATTTGAATATTTCTGTAAAAATCCCCTATCGTGAGCATCATGTCAGGGATGATATATACTAGTTGACTTCCCTGTGTGAGGTCTACTTCCATGGTGGCAATTAATGCTTTATCACCCTGCCACCGATTGTCTCGGAACACGACAAGCGTCAGTGTTCCTTCGGCGTGTCGATGGAGCACCTGCAGGCATACCTGCATAACACCAAGGTGTATGAACTTCATACCACTTTTTCTGAGCTGTTGGTAACTATCTTCTTGGATGAAGTTCCGGTCCACCTGTGCATCCACGACGCAACTGATGGACTCCTCCGAGCAGTGGATGTACACTCAGTGGTTCTCATCATTTGTTCTAGAATGATTAAGGAGCTCTGCAGGAGCTATGGCTGCGTGTTCTCACATGGATAGGCACAATTGCCCTTGCGGGTCCAGTTGCTGTTCCAAGACGTGTTGAGGGGCAGGTTGCCCTGTCAAGCGACGGACTACCCGCCGTGTTGCTTGCTGTGCAGTGTAGAGTCATTGCTGATTCCGCCTATACCCCCGAATTTGGTCTTCGACCAGGGGCTGGGGTGCTTGTTCCAGCGTGACTTGAGATACCGCTGCTGCCATTCAGCTTTGCTTGTTCCTCCTGCAAAATTAGCAAGGGATTTTTGAAAACAAGGAGTCTCTCGCATGGTTCAGGAGGCCTGGTTTTAGGATGGAGGGATAGGTTCTCTAGTTTTGTGAGTAAGGACTCTGGGAGAACTGGACTGTCACTCTTCTTTTGCTATTTTCTGAGGGACTGGATATCGACTTGGATATCCCGTAAGGCTTCAGTAATTTGGACTAGAAGTTGGATTTGAGTGTTGTTTTGCTTCAGAAGGGCTATGTTTTGGGCTGAAACACTGATTACAGGGTTTGGCAAACCCGACTGCTGGGTGTTCTATAGGTTCAATGGCCTGTAAGGCTTCTTGGTATGTGGATATTGTTTTGGCAGAAGGAAATTGATAATTCACCGGGTAGTTGTGCTAACAATTGATGAAAGCAGTCTAGGTACTCTGGGTTCCGAGTGTGAGGTCTATGTTCTACCTTACCGAACAAGTGATGAGTATTACGGGAACACCAGACGCTTCCACAAGTGTATCCATCATGCTCATCCGACTGGCAGCAACTGCCTCTTGCAGATTTACGCGCACTGCGGCCTTTTGTAATTCAGACACCGTGTTTGGCGTAAGGGATTCCTGAATCTCTGTCTCACCGAGACCACTAATACCTACTTCTCTCCCAATAAATACCTTGCGGTGGACTTATTAGGTCCAACCTCTGTGCCACCCAAGGGGTCAATCAAGGATTTTTCGGTACGCTATGGTCTGGTTATCAACGGCCATAAGGTAAGAAATTACCAGGTATTTAATCTTAGGTAAAGCGATACCTAGTATTCACACATCCCGTAAGGCAGCTCTAATACTAGTTATTTTGGTGGAAGGATTTCATCAGAGACTAAGCTCAGATATGGCATTTTGGCGGAAGGATTTCGTCAGAGACTAAGCTCTGATACCAAGTAAGGGTGCGGAAGAAATAAAGTCAGAGACTAAGCTCTGATACCAGTATGTGTGGTGGAGTTGCGGGGGATAAATGAACAAAGGAAGAAGAAAGGAGGAGAAAGAACTCAAAACCAAGAAGAGGAGAGAATTCTTCGGTGATTCTTCGATCTATTCTTCGATGTATTCTTTCGATGTCTCATAACTGAGATATGCCTCCCTTTTATAGGGAAGCCTTACACCCGGCAGATGCGATAAGATCGCATCTGCTTTTACAAAAGTAAGAGCTAAAGCTGCTTTACAAAAGCAGCCTTCCTAAAGCTACTATACAAGTGGCAGACCCGATAAGATCGCATCTGCTTTTACAAAAGGAAAAGCTAAAGCTGCCTGGCAGCTTTAATAAAGCTACTTTACAAAAGTCTCTTTTATAAAGTGGCTTTACCAAAAGCTACTTAATAAAAGTAACTCTACTTTACACCTGTGGGCACGGCTTCCTCTGGGCTGGGCCGGGCCGGTTATTCTTTGGCCTGAGCAGTCTTGGACTCCCTGGGCTGAGCGGTCTTGGTCTGCTGGGCCGAATTCTGCTTATTCGTTGGACTGACTGGTTTGAGCAGTCTTGGACTCTCTGGGCTGGATTGTTGGGCCAAATCCTGCTAGCTATCTTCTTGCGCAAGCTATCTGTTGTGCTCAGAACATGAAGGCGGGCAGTCGTAGGGCTGCGTCAGTTGTGAGTTTGACTGCTGTTTCAAGCTGGACATCGATCTGAGTTACAACAGGATGCCACTGGGCTCAGAAGTTGCCCGTGGTCTTGCGTCCTGCGCACTTTGTGGCTTCGGCTAGCTTCAGGGCGTGGAGGTCCTTGAACTGTCAAACAGCTGTAAGTGCTTCCTGGGCACTTTGTCATTCCAGCTGTTGGAGCTGTTGTCTGATTGTGTCGTAGGTATCAAGGGACATAAGAAGGCCATGTAGAAGCTGTAGCTGTGATTCATATTGTAGCACAAGGCTTGAGCTGCCGCCAAGTGCTCCTCCTTTGCCATCTGAGAGGCTGTCTGGTGTGCCTCCTGCAACCCGGTTGCTATGAGGCTGAGTCCTTCCAAAGCTTCGGGTGGAGGCCATCCTGTAATGACAAAAGAAGTTATCAAGCGGGAGAGAGTATCCGCCAGCTGGTTATCCTCTCCACTGATGTGCTCAAAGTGGATGGCGAGTCCCGTGCCAGTAATGTAGTCGGTGAAGGCAAGCCAGCGTACGCGGGAAGGCTTATTGTGGCCGACTTGTTGAAGAAGCTTATGATCGCTTGACAGTCGGTTCAAACTGTCAAGTCAGCCTTATCCAGGTAGTAAATCTTTAGTGGTTCCAGCGTATTCATGATGACATAGAGTTCCGCATCAATGGTAGATTTGATTGGATGGAACCTGCCGCTAGCATAGGCACATACCTTCACCATGGACTTGGGATCATATTTCTGGGGCTTCCATTTACAGATTTCGCCCCATCCCGTCATGCAGCCGTCGGTCTCGAGGATCATATAGTTGGCTTCTGGTGGTAGTTCGAGATCCGGCAGCTTTTGCACCAAGGCCTTGATTTTAGAGACTAAGTCCCAACCTTGGGAGTTCCAGTGCCTTTCTCCCGTAGGACTTGTCTTTGCATAGAGTGGCCCGAGTAGAGTTCCCAGATTAGGGATATAGCTTCGGGCATAATTCAAGATTCCGAGCCAGGCTCGTAGGCCTTTTGTGGTGGTCAGTTCCTATTCCTGGAAGTTTGCAATCTTCTTAATGATGTGGGGTTGCAGCTTGAATCGCTGATTGCTGAGTACTGCCCCCAAGAATTCCACTTCTGAGACTGCTAAGTTATAGGATCTGGCCGTTGATACCAGTTATTAATCACTTCCAGAGCTTTTGGTTCTTTACCTGGCTTAATCTCTTCCAGAGAGCTAGAGTTCCTTACCTGGTTTAGCTAACCTCCATGGCTGAGTAGTAACCATCTTTCTGGGTACTCATCAGGGATGTGTGTGATGGTTTCTTACCTTATGGCCATTGATAACCAGACCATAGCGTACCGAAAAATCCTGGATTGACCCCTCGGGTGGCACAGAGGCTGGACCTAATAAGTCCACCGCATGGTCTTTATTGGGAGAGAAGTAGGTATTAGTGGTCTCGGTGAGACGGATATTCAGGAATCCCTTACGCCAAACACGGTGTCTAAATTGCAAAAGGCCACAGTGTGCATATATCAGCAAGAGGCAGTAGCTGCCAGTCGGATGAGCATGATGGATACACTTGTGGAAGCGTTTGGTGTTCCCGTAATACTCATCTCTTGTTCGGTATGGTAGAACATAGACCTCACACTCGGAACCCAGAGTACCTAGATTGCCTTCATCAATTGTTAGCACAACTACCCGGTAAATGAACAATTTCCTTCCAGCCAAAACAACATCCACATACCAAGAAGCCTTACAGGCCGTTGAACCTATAGAACACCCAGCAGTCGGGGTCATCAAACCCAGTGATTGTACGAGTGTTTCAGCCCAAAATATAGCCCTTTTGAAACAAAATAATGCCCAAATCCAACTTCTAGTCCAAATTGCTGAAGCCTTACGGGATATCCAAGCCGATATCCAGTCCCTCAGAACATAGGAAAAGAAGAGTGACAGTCCAGTTCTCCCAGAGTCCTTACTCACAAAGCTAGAGAACCTGTCCCTCCATCCTAAAACCAGGCCACCCGAACCACGTGGGAGACTCTTTGTTTTCAAAGATCCCTTGCTAATCTAGCAGGAGGAACAAGCAAAGCTGAATGGCAGCAGCAAAATCTCAAAGAGAGCCGGAACAAGCGGCCCAACTCCGGGTCGAAGGCCAAATTTGGGGTTATAGGTGTAACCAGAATCCAACTTGCAGAACCCATGCAGGAGATACACGCCCAGGGGCCTCTGTACTCTGGTCCATGGAACCTCTACGGGAAGGAACTGGTGACAACACCCACCTCCTGGCCACGTGGCGTCTGACCAACCAAGAAGGCAACTCCGACACTGAACGTGACCCGGACGAGTATTGTGAATATTTACAATATTATACTTGTTTGGGAAACACAGATGCAGACACAGAACTCGTTGCCACTTTAGAAGAGGAAGACTGGGGTATGGAGTATCCCAGGAACAGGAACTGACCACCACAAAAGGCCTCCGAGCCTGGCTCGGAATCTTGAATTACGCCCGAAGCTATATCCCTAATCTGGGAACTCTACTCGGGCCACTCTATGCAAAGACAAGTCCTACGGGAGAACGGCGCTGGAACTCCCAAGATTGGGACTTAGTCTCTAAAATCAAGGCCTTGGTGCAAAAGCTGCCGGATCTCGAACTACCACCAGAAGCCAGCTATATGATCCTCGAGACCGACGGCTGCATGATGGGATGGGACGGAATCTATAAATGGAAGCCCCAGAAATATGATCCCAAGTCCATGGAGAAGGTATATGCCTATGCTAGCGGCAGGTTCCATCCAATCAAATCTACCATTGATGCGGAACTCTATGCCGTCATGAAGACGCTGGAAGCACTAAAGATTTACTACCTGGATAAGGCGGACTTGACAGTTCGAACCGACTATCAAGCGATCATAAGCTTCTTCAACAAGTCGGCCAAAAATAAGCCTTCCCACGTACGCTGGCATGCCTTCACCGACTACATTACTGGCACGGGACTAGCCATCCACTTTGAGCACATCAGCGGAGAGGATAACCAGCTGGCGGATACTCTCTCCCACTTGATAACTTCTTTTGTTATTACAGGATGGCCTCCACCCGAAGCTTTGGAAGGACTCAGCCTCGTAGCAACCCGGTTGCAGGAGGCGCACCAGACACCCTCTCAGAAGGCAAAGGAGGAGCACTTGGCGGTAGCTCAAGCCTTGTGCTACAATATGAATCACAGCTACAGCTCCTACAGGGCCTTCTCATGTCCCTTGATACCTACGACGCAATCAGACGACGGCTCCAACAGCTGAAATGACAAAGTGCCCAGGAAGCACTTACGGCTGTTCGACAGTTCAGGGACCTCCACGCCCTGAAGCTATCCGAAGCCACAAAGCGCGCAGGACGCAAGACCACGGGCAGCTTCTGGGCCCAGTGGCATCCTGTTGTAACTCAGATCAATGTCCAGCTTGAAACAGTAGTCAAACTCACAACTAACGCAGCCCAACGACTGCCCGCCTTCATATTCTGAGCACAACAGATAGCTTGCGCGGGAAGATAGCTTGCAGGATTCGGCCCAACAGTCCAGCGCAGAGAGTCCAAGACTGCTCAAACCAGTCAGTCCAACGAATAAGCAGAATTCGGCCCAGCAGTCCAAAATCGCTCAGCCCAGGGAGTCCAAGACTGCTCAGGCCAAAGAATAACCGGCCTGGCCCAGTCCAGAGGAAGCCGTGCCCACAGGTGTAAAGTAGAGTTACTTTGATAAAGTAGCTTTCGGTAAAGCCACTTTATAAAAGAGACTTTTGTAAAGTAGCTTTATTAAAGCTGCCAGGCAACTTTAGCTTTTCCTTTTGTAAAAGCAGATGCGATCTTATCGCGTCTGCCACTTGTAAAGTAGCTTTAGGAAAGCTGCTTTTGTAAAGCAGCTTTAGCTCTTAATTTAGCATCTGCTGGGTGTAGGGCTTCCCTATAAAAGGGAGGCATATCTTAATATCAATACATCGAAGAATAGATCGAAGAATAGATCGAAAAAAATATCGAAGAATAGATCGAAGAATCACCGAAGAATTCTCTCCTCTTCTTGGTTTTGAGTTCTTTCTCCTCCTTTCTTCTTCCTTTGTTCATTTATTCCCCGCAACTCCACCACACATACTGGTATCAGAGCTTAGTCTCTGACTTTATTTCTTCCGCACCCTTAACTGGTATCAGAGCTTAGTCTCCTCCTTTCTTTGTTCATTTATCCCCCGCAACTCCACCACACATACTGGTATCAGAGCTTAGTCTCTGAAGAATTCCGCCCACCCATTTACCCTGGTATCAGAGCTTTAGGTTCCTTACCTGGCTTAATCGCTTCCAGAGCTTTAGGTTCCTTACCTGGCTTAATTTCTTCCAGAGAGCTGGAGTTCCTTACCTGGTTTTGCTAACCTCCATGGCTGAGTAGTAACCTTCTTTCCGGGTACTCATCGGGGTTGTGTGTGATGGTTTCTTACCTTATGGCCGTTGTTAACCAGACCATAGCGTACCGAAAAATCCTGGATTGACCCCTCGGGTGGCACAGAGGCTGGACCTAATAAGTCCACTGCAAGGTCTTTATTGGGAGAGAAGTAGGTATTAGTGGTCTCGGTGAGACGGAGATTCAGGAATCCCTTACGCCAAACACGGTGTCTAAATTACAAAAGGCCGCAGTGCGCGTAAATCTGCAAGAGGCAGTAACTGCCAGTCGGATGAGCATGATGGATACACTTGTGGAAGCGTGTGGTGTTCCCGTAATACTCATCTCTTGTTTGGTAAGGTAGAACATAGACCTCACACTCGGAACCCAGAGTACCTAGATTGCCTTCATCAATTGTTAGCACAACTACCCGGTGAATGAACAATTTCCTTCCAGCCAAAACAACATCCAAGAAGCCTTACAAGCCGTTGAACCCATAGAACACCCAGCAGTTGGGTTCGTCAAACCTAGTGATTGTACGAGTGTTTTAGCCCCAAACACAGCCCTTCTGAAGCAAAGTTACACCCAAATCCAACTTCTAGTCCAAATTGCTGAAGCCTTACGGGATATCCAAGCCGATATCTAGTCCCTCAGAAAACTGCAAAAGAAGAGTGACAGTCCAGTTCTCGCAGAGTCCTTACTCACAAAGCTAGAGAACCTATCCCTCCATCCTAAAACTAGGCCTCCCGAACCACGCGCGAGACTCCTTATTTTCAAAGATCCCTTGCTAATCTTGCAGGAGGAACATGCAAAGCTGAATGGCAGCAGCAGAATCTCAAAGAGCGCCAAAACAAACGGCCCAACTCTGGGTCGAAGGCCAAATTCGGGGGTATAGGTGTAACCAGAACCCAACTTGCGGAACCCATGCAGGGGATACACGCCCAAGGGCCTCTGTACTCTAGTCTATGGAACCTCTGCAGGAAGGAACTGGTGACAACACCCACCTCCTGG
Organism: Trichopus zeylanicus subsp. travancoricus; assembly: GCA_005019695.1. Taxonomy (NCBI): domain Eukaryota; kingdom Viridiplantae; phylum Streptophyta; class Magnoliopsida; order Dioscoreales; family Dioscoreaceae; genus Trichopus; species Trichopus zeylanicus. The sequence continues at coordinate 65,550 of RXID01017064.1, forward strand.
CCACGTGGCGTCTGACCAACCAAGAGGCAACTCTGACACTGAACGTGACCCGGACGAGTATTGTGAATATTTACAATATTATACTTGTTTGGAAAACACAGATGCAGACACAGAACTCGTTGCCACTTTAGAAGAGGAAGACTGGGGTATGGAGTATCCCCAGCGAGCACCACAACAAGCTCCACCTCAACGAGCGAAGCCGACGAAATGGCTTTGCTCCTCCTCAATTGTCTCAGAATACAGGCCCCCAGTGGAATCAACCATGGGCCCTGTTAATTACCCCCCAGCGGCGAGACCGACTGAACCCGGTCCAAGCCAGGAGCCTATCTTTGGCGGCTATCAACCCAAGAATCTGAGGTTCAAAGCCATAAACACCTGAGAATGGTGGAATCTCCCTTCTGCCCAGCAGCAATCAGGGGCTATCTTTGTTATGCCCCCCCAAATTGGGCAATTCAACGACGTTTTCATGCGTTGGGAGTCAATCACCAAAAATTCAGTTGCTCTCCAGGGTTTCAAATATTCCCGGACAAAAACTGAATTTATTGAAAACCTGCTTGGGGAGTCTGAGAAGCTCGGTTGGATCCGGTGGAGGATGGCCTACCCCATGGAATACCAGCACCTGTTGGATCATGCAGATGGTGCTGACGGTACGCAGAACATCCTCTCACAGATCCGGACCATCTTCGCCCTGGAGGATCCCTGTCAAGGCTCGACAACCATGCAAGAGGAAGCCTACAGGGATCTGGAGCGATTATCCTGCCAAAATTTGCGGGATATCATTCCCTTTCTTAATGAATACATGCAGGTAGCATCTCGGACTGGCCGGTTATTCACTGGCCCAGAGCTCTGGAAAAAACCCTAGTCGAAGATGCCTGGCTCCATTGGCAAGAAAATCAAAGCAGCTTTTGAAACCAAACATCCAGGCAATACCATCAGAGTCTATCCTCGAGTCCTCTTCACCTACAAGTACCTGGAAGAAGCATGCAAAGAGGCAGCCTTCACCCGGGCCCTCAAGGATCTGTCGTTCTGCCACGACATTCCAATCCCTGGGTACTATCAGCGACCCCAACGGAAGGTTGGCGTTCGACGGTCGACAACCTACAAAGGGAAGCCACATCCTTCGCATGCTCGCAACAAAAAGAAGAAGCACCTCATCCGCAACAAGAGGTGCAGATGCTTTCTCTATGGAGAAGAGGGACATTTTGCCCGAGAATGCCCCAATGAGCGACGAAATGTCAAGTGCGTCGCCATGATTGAATAGCTTGACCTCCCAGCCGATTGCAAAATCGTGTCCGTCCAAGAAGGCGAGGACCCAGTGATGCCATCTACAGCATTTCAGAAGGGGAGGAGGACACAGTAGCCCTGCGGGAGGAAACAATCTTTGCGTTTCGGGAAGACGACCGGACCTAGTGGATTGGCCTTACAGGGGGCTACCGCGCCATGGTCAAAGTATCACAACACCAGCACGAGTGTAGCCACACTTGGGAATTACATCAAGATGTGCTTGATGCCTACGAAAAGTGCTCTTGCTGCCAGGCGCCATCCCAAAAGTGCCACCGTATGCACTGCCCAAACTATAAGCTGACGGTCTGTGGCAGATGCAGCTGGTATTACTTTAATAAAAAGGTTCCAGTGGCACAGACATCCCTTCCAAGGTATGATTCCAAAAATTTACTACTTGAACAGCAAAACCACTTTTCTACTTGTGAAAGGGAAAAGCGGCAGCTGCAACAACAGCTAACTCTCGCCCATGATGAGAGGGAGACCCTCCAACAACGCCTCCTTCTTGTTCGAGAGGAAAGCCACTACTGGCAACGTGAGTCTAAAAACTGGAGACTGAAGCACAAGGAGCTCAAAGATGCCACCATGGAATTTGAACGCATGGTGCTCGAGCGGAGTGCCCTTCAAAAGGAGATACAAAAGCTCCAACAAGAGAAGGAAGCACTCAAACTACAGCAGCGAGAGGATGAGCCGGCGGATGCCGACGACCTCAATACCGACGACCTCAATGCCCTTCTTGTTGACACTACTCAACGACTCCTCTCTGCTGAAATGCGGGTGGCAGCACCACCCCGGCGGATGAAGAATATGCTCTACAACCTCAAGGTGAAGTTGGAAATTCCCCATGTTGAGCTACAACCTGCTGTATTGACCAAGGAGCGGCTCCTGTGAGCGCCCTGGAGGACAATCCATTCCTAGTGCATTTTAGTGGCATCAACTCCCGAACTTCGGCCAACAAGAAGCTCAAATTTGGCCGTATGATGATTGGGGAGAACGGCTTTTGGATCCCTTACACATATGCCTTCCCGATGAAGTTGGGGGAGGATATCCAGATGATCCTTGGCTGTAACTTCATCCGCGCCATGCAAGGCGGCCTCCGCATGGAAGGAAATACGGTTATGTTTAACAAAAACATAACCACGATTCATACTCTCCCATCTGTGCCAACTGCAGCAGCTATTGAAGAGCTGGACCTAGATGAGGACGAGTACATCCAAATACAAGAGCTTGTACAGTATGCAACGGACCAACAGCCATCACGGAGCTTCACCAGTAGCGTCGGCTCCTTGCTTGATGAACTCCGACGCCAAGGATACATTGGTGAGGACCCACTGAAATATTGGTCCAAGAACCAGGTGCTCTACCACCTGGACATCAAAAACCCGGATTTCACCATTGAAGACCGGCCCTTAAAGCATATTACACCACAAGCGAAGGCGACGTATGCAAAACAAGTGAAAGCACTGCTAGATCTTGGCATTATTCCCCCCAGCAACTGTCAGCATCGCACCACTGCGATCATTGTGAACTCCAGTTCGCCCAGTTGATCCCCAGAAATATGATCCCAAGTCCATGGCGAAGGTATGTGCCTATGCTAGCGGCAGGTTCCATCCAATCAAATCTACCATTAATGCGGAACTCTATGCCGTCATGAATAGCTGGAAGCACTAAAGATTTACTACCTGGATAAGGCCGACTTGACAGTTCAAACCGACTGTCAAGTGATCATAAGCTTCTTCAACAAGTCGGCCAACAATAAGCCTTCCCGCGTACGCTGGCTTGCCTTCACCGACTACATTACTGGCACGGGACTCGCCATCCACTTTGAGCACATCAGCGGAGAGGATAACCAGCTGGCGGATACTCTCTCCCGCTTGATAACTTCTTTTGTCATTACAGGATGGCCTCCACCCGAAGCTTTGGAAGGACTCAGCCTCGTAGCAACCCGGTTGCAGGAGGCACACCAGACACCCTCTCAGAAGGCAAAGGAGGAGCACTTGGCGGCAGCTCAAGCCTTGTGCTACAATATGAATCACAGCTACAGCTCCAACAGAGCCTTCCCATGTCCCTTGATACCTACGACGCAATCAGACGGCGGCTCTAACAGCTAGAATGACAAAGTGCCCAGGAAGCACTTACGGCTGTTCGACAGTTCAGGGACCTCCACGCCCTGAAGCTAGCCGAAGCCACAAAGCGCGCAGGATGCAAGACCACGGGCAACTTCTGGGCCTAGTGGCATCCTGTTGTAACTCAGATCGATGTCCAGCTTGAAACAGCAATCAAACTCACGACTGACGCAGCTCAACGACTGCCCGCCTTCATGTTCTGAGCACAACAGATAGCTTGCGTGAGGAAAAGGTGGTAGAATTCGGCCCAACAGTCCAGCGCAGAGAGTCCAAGACTGCTCAAACCAGTCAGTCCAACGAATAAACAGAATTCGGCCCAGCAGTCCAAGACTGCACAGTCCAGGGAGTCCAAGATTGCTCAGACCAAAGAATAACCGGCCCGGCCCAGTCCAGAGGAAGCCGTGACCATAGGTGTAAAGTAGAGTTACTTTTATAAAGTAGCTTTTGGTAAAGCCACTTTATAAAAGAGACTTTTGTAAAGAAGCTTTATTAAAGCTGCCAGGCAGCTTTAGCTTTTCCTTTTGTAAAAGCATATGCGCTCTTATCGCGTCTGCCACTTGTAAAGTAGCTTTAGGAAAGCTGCTTTTGTAAAGCAGCTTTAGCTCTTACTTTTGTAAAAGCAGATGCAATCTTATCGCATCTGCCGGGTGTAAGGCTTCCCTATAAAAGGGAGGCATATCTCAGTTATCAAACATCGAAGAATAGCCGATCGAAGAATAGATCGAAGAATAGATCGTTGAATAGATCGAAGAATTGAGGCAAAATTTCTCTTCTGAGCTTTCAAAACTTCCTTCCGCTTCGTCTTCTTTCTCTCTTCGTCTTCAGAGCTTAGTCTCTGACGAGTTCCATCGATCATCACTACCAAACATGGTATCAGAGCTTAGTCTCTGACGAAATCCTTCCGCAAAAATACCTGGTATCAACTACTACAGCAACTACTGCTGCTGCTGCTGCTACTACAACTACTACTACTACTGCTGCTGCTGCTACTGCTACTACTACTACTACTTCTTCTACTAATAGTACTACTACTACTACTAAAAAATCTACTACTTCAACTACTACTACTACTATTGCCGCTCTTCTTCCTCCTCCTCCTTCGGCTACAACTACCACTATCACTACTAGCACTACCACATTAACTACTACTACTACTACAACAACAACTACTACTACACCTATTACTGCTACTACTTATGCTACTACTACTACTACTACTACTACTACTACTACTACTACTACTACTACTATTTCTGTTACTACTACTGCTGCTACTACAATGACTACAACTACTACTACTACAACAACCACTACAACTCCTCCTACTACTACTACAATGATTACTACTACTTCTACTGCTACTACTATGACTACTACTTCTGGTAATACCTCTACTACTACTACTACCACTATATACCCCCACCACTACTACTACAAACTCCTATTGCACTACTAATAACAACTCGACTGCTACTACTACTACTCCTACTACTACTACTACAACTACAACTACTTCTACTACTACTATTATTACTGCTACTAATGTTACTACTACTAGTACTTCTACTACTATGGCTACTTCAACTTCTGCTACTATTGTGGCTTCTACTAGTACTACTACTACTGCCGCTACTACTACTACACCAATTGCTCCTACTACCACTACTACAACTATGATTACTACTGCTGCTACTGCTACTACTACTACTATTGCTCTTCAACTACTAATACAACTGCTATTACTACTACTGCTGCTATTACTACTACTACTACTACTACTACTACTACTACTGCTACTACTACTACCTATACTACTACTACTATTACTATTACTACACTACTACTACAACTACAACTACTAGCATTACTGCCACTCCAACAACTACTACTATTACTACTACTAATACTACTACTAGTAGTAGTAATATAACGATTCCTACCATGACTACTACTACTACTACGATGACTACTACTGCTACTGGTACTATGACAACTAGTCCTATTACTACTACTACTCCTGCTACTACTACTACCACTACTACTTTTGCTACTATTACTACAACTACTTTTGCTATTATTACTACTACTACTACTACTGCAACAAAAATAGCTACTACTATTACTACTAGCACTACATCTACTGGTACTATTATGTATATTGCAACAAATACAACCACTGTAGCTGCTACTACTATTGCTATAACTATTACTACAACTGCTTCTATTGAGGCTGCTACAACTACTATGACTCCAACTGCTACTGCTACTACATCTACTACTACTACTTGTACTGCTGTTGCTACTACTACTACAACAACAACAACAACAACAACCACTACTACTACAAATACTACTATTACTGCTACTCCTACTATTTCAACTACTACTACTACAACTTTTACTCTTGCTACTACTACAACTACTTAAAGTTCTGCTGTTACTGCTTCTACTTCTGCAACAACCACTGCTATTACTGCTACTACTACTATTACAACTACTGTTGCAACTACTACGACTACAACAATAACGAAAACTATTACTAGTCTTGCTACTACTACTACTATGATTATGACTACTACTACTACTACGACTATGATTACGACTACTAGTACTACTACTACTACTATTACTACTACTGCTGCTGCTACTACTACTGCTGCTATTACTACTGCAACTACTACTACAACTAGCATAGCGACTACAACTGCTACTTCTACTACTACTACAACTACTACTATTACTACTATTTCTACTACTACTACTACTACTACTACCACTACTACTACATCTACTTCTGCTATGGCTACTGCTCCTTTTCCTCCTCCTCCTACTATTGCCACTCCCACTACTAGTCCTATTACCACTACAACTGTTGCTGCTACTATTACTCTGACTACTTCTACTACTATTACTTTTGCTATGACTACTACTACTACTATTCCAACTGAAATAGCTACTACTATTACTACTCGTACTACACCTTCTAGTACTACTACATATACTGCAACAAATACATCCACTAAGGCTGATATTGCTACCGCAATTGCTACTACTGCTACAACTGTTACTACTATTACAATTACTGCTACCACTACTACTACTGAGACTTCTACTACTACTACTACTACAGCAATAACTACTACTGCTACAACTACTGTGACTACTACTACTATTGCTTACTAATTTTACTGCTACATCTGCTGCTTCCACAACAATAATAATAATAACAACAACAACAACTACTGCTACAACTACTACCAGTATTCCAACTACTACTACTAGTTCTACTACTACTATTACTACTACAAATACTGCTATTACTGCTACTGCCACTACTTCAACTACTACTACTTCTATTACTTCTATTACAACTACTACTAATATTAATACTATTACTACTAGTACTACTACCTATACTACTACAACTACTACAACTACTACTGCTACTGCTTCTATTCCATCTACTACAACAACAGATAAACTACTTCAAATTCTTTGATTATCCCTACTACTTCTGCTACTACTACCACTACTACTACTGCAAGCACTATGACCACAACAAAAATAACAACCACTACTCTTGGCACTATGACTACTATGATTATAACTACTACTACTTCTACTGCTACTACTACTACCACTACTACTGCTCCTACTACTACTGCTACAACCTCTACTACTACTACTACTGCTGCTGCTACTACTAGTACAGCTACTACTTCTACTGCTACTACTATTTCTACTACTCTTACAACTACATCTACTACTGCTACTACTTCCACTACTACAACTCCTCCAATTACTTCTACATCAACTGCAACTACTGCTACTCTACAACTACCACTACCTATACAACTAGTACTCCTTCTACTACTACTACTACTATTGCTACTACAATTACTACTTCTACTACTCCTACCACTACTAATACTACTTATACTACTCTTACAGCAACAACTACTCGTACTACTACTACTACATCAAGCACTACTACACTTCTTCTACTACAACATTACTACTGCTGCTACTACTTCTACTACTGCTAGTACTACTTCTGCTAGTGCTACAACTACTACTCCTACTTCCATTATTACTACTACTACCACTATTACTAGAATTACCCCTATTATTACCACAACAACTACTACTAGAACAATGACAACTACTACTACTCCTAATACCACTACTATTACTACTACTACAACTACTTCTACTAGTGCTGTTGCAACTACTACTACTATTCCAATTACTACCACTACTATTACAACTACAACTATCACTTCTACTACTGCTACAACTACCACTACTACTACTACTACAACTACTACTACTACTACTACTACTACTACTACTACTACTACTACTACTACTACTACAACTCCTACTGCTAATACTACTACTGCTATTATAACAAATACTACAACTCCTACTACTATGAATGCTACTACAATTACTTCGGCTACTACTACTGCCACTACCACTACCCCTACTACTACTGCTACTACTCTTACTTCTACCACTACTACTATGACTACTACTATTACAACTAATATTTCTACCACTACTTGTACTCCACCTATTCCAACTACTACTCCGATTACAACTACTAATAGCATTACTAGTACTACAACTGCTACAACTATTACTACTACTACTACTACTACTACAACCTCTACTACAACTTCTACAAGTACTACTACTACTACAAGTACCACTACTACCACTACAACTACTAATATTGATACTGCTACTACTACTACTAATACTACTGCTACTCCTCCTCCTCCCCTACTACTACTACTCCCACCACTGCAGCTGCCGCCGCTGCTGCTGCTGTTTGAGCTACTCCTACTACTACGACTACTATTATGATTCATCTACTCCTACGACTACTGCTAGTACCACAACGACAACTACTACTACTGCTATCATACAACTAACACTACTTGTTCTACTACTAGTACTCCTTCTACTACTGCCACTGCTATTACTACTACAATTACTACAACTACAACTACTATTACTACTACTACGACTACAACTACTACTCCTACTACACCTACTTGTATTAGTACTACTATTACAAGTACTACTACTGCTACTTCTACTACTAATACTACTACTACTACTACTACTACTAATAGTACTACTACTATTATAACAACAACAACAACAATAATAACTACAACTACTACAACTTCTACTACAACTACAACTGCAAATACCACTATTGCTACTACTACTACTGCAACAACCCCTACTACAATTACTATTGCTACTACTACTACAAATACTACTACTACTACTCTACTATTACTCCTGCTACTACATTGCTAATACTATTGCTACTATAACTACTTCTACTTCTACTACTACTACTACAACAACAACATCTACTACAGCTACTACTGCTACCATTGCTACTACTCCAATTGTTGCTACTACTACTCCTACTATTACAACATCTACTACTACTTCTAGTACTACTACTACTACTACCACTACTCCAACTACTACTATCACTGTTGTTGCTGCTATTAGTACTCCATTACTGCTACAACTACTATTACTAGCATTGCTACTACTCCAACAACTACTACTATTACTACTACTAATAATACTACTACTAGTAATGCTATTTAACAACCCCTTTTCGCTACTCCTACTAGTAACTTCTATACTCTTTATCTATGTTATAACAACTAATACTACTCATGCTAAACTAATCACTAAAACTACTACTAATGCTAATACTACTAACACTACTACTCCTACGACTACCGACTACGACCACTTCTATACTGCTCTACCACTACTACTATAACTCCCACTGATTAAATACTCCTACTACTTAACCAACCCTCCCACTCCAACTCCTACTCCTATGGCTAACCCCAATTCCTACTTCTACTTCAGCACTACTCGAGAACGACTATACTACTACCCTACTTCAACAAACGATTGGCTGTAACTTACTTAAAACTACGACTCTTGCCACGACACTACTACTACAATTGCTACTGGTACTACTACTTCAACTCTTATCACAACAACAACTACTGCTACTACTACTACATATACTACTATTCCTCAAACTACTACTATAGCTAACACTCCTATGACTTCAATGACTACTACTCCAACTACTACTGAAACTACTAAACTCCTACTACTACTACTACTATAGCTACAACAACTACTACTGCTGCAATAGTTGTAGTAGCAGTAGTATTAATAATAATAGTATGAGAAATGATTGTAGTTTTAGTAGGAGTTGTAGTAGTAGTAATAGTAATAGTGATAGTTGTTATAGGAGCATTTCGAGTAGTAGTAGTAGTTGTTGTAATAGTCATAGTAGTAATAGTAGTAGTACTTGTTGTAGTAGGAGCAGTAGTAGTTGTAGTTGTACTCCTACTAGTAGTAGTAGCATTTGTTGTAGTTGTAGCAATAGTAGCTGTAGTAGTTGTAGTTGTTTTTGTGGTAGTAGTAGTGATAGTAGAAGTAGTACCAATAGTAGTAGTAGTATTGGTAATATTAGCAGTAGTAGAAGTAGTTATTGTTGTTGTTGTTGTTGTTGTTGTTGTTGTAGTAGTAGTAGTAGTAGTAGTCGTAGTAGTAGTAGTTGAAATAGAAGTAATAGCTGTAGTAGCAATAATAGTAGAATTAGTAGTAGGAGGAGTAGTAATTAGTATTAGTTGTAGCTATTGTAGTAGAAGCAGCGATAGTAGCAGAAGTAGTAGTGCAATAGTAGTAGTAATAACAGTAGTAATAGTTGTAGTAGGAGTGGAAGTCATAGTAGTAGTAGTTGTTGTTGAAGTTGTATTCGAAGTACTTATTGCAATAGTGGTAGTAATATTAGTAGTACTCATAGTAGTAGTTGTAGCATCAGTAGCAATAGGTGTAGTAGTAGCGGTATTGTAGTAGTACTCGTAGTAATAGTAGTAGTAGTTGTTATTGTTGTTGTTGTAGTAGTAGCAGTGGTAGTTGCAAAAGTAGTAGGAGGTGAAGTTGTTGTAGTAGTAGTAGTAGTAGAAGTCATAGCAATCATAGTAGTAGTTGGAGGAGGAGGAGAATGAGGAGTAGTAGTAGAAGTAGCAGTAGGACTACTTGTAGTAGTAGACAAAATAGTAGCAGAAGTAGTAATAGTAGTAGTTGTAGTAGAAGCAGTAGTAGTGGAAGAAGTAGCAGCAGTAGTAGTAGGAGTAGTAGTAGTAGTAGCGGTAGGAGTAGTTGTAGTAGTTGTAGCAGTAGAATTAGTAGTATGAATAGTTGTAATAGTAGTCGTTGTTGGAGTATTAGCAGTGCTAGTCGTAAAAGTGCTAGTAGTAGTTTAGATGTAGTAACAGTAGTAGTAGTCATCAAGGTAGTAGTAGTAGTAGTCGTAGTAGTAGTAGAAGTCGTAGTAGTAATAGCAGTAGTAGTAGTCATAATAGTAGTAGCCACAGTAGTAGTAGTAGTAGCAGTATTTGTAGCAGAAGTAGTAGAAGTTGAAGTAGTAGTTGTAATAGCAGAAGTAGTTGTAGAAGTAGGACGAGGTGGAGGTGGAGTACTTGTACTGGAAGTAGTAGCAGTAGAACTAGGAGTAGAAGTAGTTGTTGTAGTAATAGTAGTAGAAGTAGTAGCAGTAGCAGTTATTGTTATTGTTGTAGTAGTAGTAGGGGTAGTAGTAGCAGATGTAAGAGTAGAAGTAGTACTAGTATGAGTAGTACTAGTAGCGGAAGGAGTAATTGTAGTAGTAGTAGTTGTTGTTGTTGTAGTAGTTGTAGTAGTATTAGTAGTAGTAGTAGTAGAAGTAGTAGTGGTACTAGTTGTAGTAGTCGAAGCAATACTAGTAACAGTAGAAGTCATTGTTGTTGTAGTAGTTGTAGTAGTAGTTGTAGTAGTAGTAGTAGTGGAAGTACTAGTAGTTGTTGTAGTAGAGGTACTAGTAGTAGTAGTAGTAGTAGTAGTAGCAGCAGTAGTAGTAGTAGTGGTAGTAGTAATAGTAGTGCTAGTAATAGAAGTAGGAGTAGCACTAGTAGTAGGAGTTGCGATACAAGTAGTAGTTGTAGTAGTTGTAGTACTAGTAGTAGTAGCTGTAATAGGAGTTGGTGTAGGGGTAGGTGTAGTAATTGGAGAAGTCGTTGTAGTAGTAGAAGTAGTAGTAGGAGTTGTAATAGGAGGAGTCATTGCTGTAAAAATAGAAATAGTAGCTATGGTAGCAATAATAGTACAACTAGTAGCAATAACAGGACTAGTAGTAGTAGCAGTAGCAGTACTAGTAGTAGCAGTAGTGGTAGTAGCCATAGTGGTAGTAGCAATAGTAGTAGCAACAAGAGTAGTAATTGTAGTAGTAGGTGTTGTAGTTGTTGTAGTAGTAGTAGCAGTAGCAGTAGTAATAGTAGTAGAAGTACTTGTAGCAATAGTAGTCGTAATATTAGTAGTTGTAGCAGTAGTAGTTGTAGTATTAGTAGTAAAAGGTATAATAGTAATAGTAGTAGTAGTAGAAACTATAGTAGTAGCAGTAGCAGTAGTAGTAGTAGTAGTAGAAGTCATAGCAGCAGCAACAGTAATAGTAGTACTGCTAGTATGAGTAGTAGTAGTAGCAGAATAAGTTCTTGTAGTAGTAGCAACAGTAGTAGTAGAAGTAGCTGTAGCAGTAGTAGTAGTAAAAGTAGTAGTAGCAGCAGAAGTTGTAGTTGTAGTTGCAGTAGGAGTAGTAGTAGTTGCAATAAGAGCAGTAGTCGTAGTACTTGTAGTGGAAGTAGTAAAAGTAGTAGCATTAGTAGTAGCAGGAGAACTAGAAGCACTAGTAGTGCTAGAAGGAGTAGTAGCAACAATAACAACAACAACAGCTATAGCCACAGAAGTAGTAGTAGCTGCAGCAGTTATAGTAGGAGTACGTGTATTAGCAATAGCAACTACAACAGTAGTAGCATTAATAGCAACAGTAGTAGTTGTAGCAGTAGTAGTAGAAGGAGCAGCAGCAGCAGCAGTTGTAGTAGTAGTAGTAGTAGCAGTAGTAGCAATAGTGGCAGTAGTAGTAGTAGTTGGAAAAGTAGTTGGAGTAGTGGTCGTAGTAGAAGCAGTAGCGACAGTAGTTGTATTAGCAGAAGAAGTAGTAGTAATACTAGTAGTTGTAGTAGCAGTAGCAATAGTAGCAACAGCACCTGCAATAGTAGTAGTCACTGTAGTAGTAGTATTAGTAGTAGTAGCAGTAGTTGTAGTAGCAATAGTTGTAGCAATAGTAATAGAGTAGTGGGAGTTGTAGTAGTAGCAGCAGCCGTAGTAGCAGCAGTTATAATAAAAACAATACTACTAGTAGTAGTTGTTGTAGTAGTAGTAATAGCCGAACCAGCAGTAGCAGCAATGGCAGTAGCAGTATCAGAAGTAGTAGTAGTGGTGGTAGTATTAGCAGTAGCCACAGTAGTATGTTTAGTAGTATTAGTATTAGTAGTAGTAATAGTAGTAAAAGTAGTAATAGTTGTTATTGTTGTTGTAATAGTTGTAGCAGTTGTTGTTGTTGTTGTAGTAGTTGTAGCAACAGTAGTAGTAGCAATTGTAGCGGTAGCAATAGTAGCAGTTGTACTAGTATTAGTCGTAGTAGTAGTAAAAGTAACAATTGTAGTAATAGTAGTATTTGTTGTACTAGTCATAAGTGGTAATAGTCATAGTAGTTGTGATAGAAGTGGAAGTAGTAGTAGTGGTAGTACTTGTAGTAATTGTAGTATTGGTAGTAATAGTAGGAGTAGTAGTAGTAGTACGAGGAGGAGTAGAAGTAGCTATAGGAGTTGGAGTAGGAGTAGTAGTATTAGTAGAAATAGTTGTAGTAGTTGTTGTAGTAGTAGTAGTAGTAGTAGTAGTAGTAGTAGTAGTAGCCGCATCCGTAGAAGTAGCAACAGCAGAAGAAGCTGTAGTTATTGTAGTGGGAGCGATAGTAGTAGTAGTAATGGTAGTAGGAGCGGCAGCGGCAGCCACAGTCATTGTAGTGGGGGTATTAGTAATGGTAGTATGAATAGTAGTAATAGTAGGTGTAGTAGTAGCAGTTGTATGAGTAATAGAAGTAGTTGTAACAATATTGGTAGTAGCAGCAGCAGCAGTAGCAGTAGTAGTAATTATAACAATAGGAGTAGTAGTAGTATTAGTAGAAGAAGAGGAAGTAGTAGTAGTAGTAGTAGTGATTGTAGTAGTAGTGGTAGTAGCCGCTGCTGTAATAGCAATAGTAGTTGTAGCCGTAGCAGTAGTAATAGCAGTAGTAGCAGTTGTTGTAGTAGTACTAGTAGTAGTAGTAGCAGTAGCAGTAGTAGTAGTTGTTGTAGTAGTAGTAGTAGTAGTCGTATATTTAGTAGTAGTAGTTGTTGTAATAGTTATAGAAGCAGTTATATTAGCAGTCATATATTTAGTAGTAGTTGTTGTAACAGTTGTAGAAGCAGTTGTAGTAGTAGTAGAATTATTAGCAGTGGATGTACTAGCAATAGTACTAGTAGCAGTAATAGTAGTAGCAGTTGTAGTAGCAGCTGTAGCAGTATTAGTAGTAGTTGTTGTAGTGATAGTAGTAGCAGTAGTAGTAGCAGTAGTAGTAGCAGCAGTAGTAGCAACATTAGTAGTATTTTTGGAAGTAGTAGTACTAGTAGCCACATAGTTGTACTTGTAGCAATAGCTGTAGTAGTTGTAAAACTAGTAGTAGTAGTAATAGTAAATAGCAGTAGTTATTGTAGTAGTAGCAGTCGAAGCCGTAGAAGTAGTTGCAGCAGCAGTCCTAGCAGTAGTACTACTGCTTTTGTTACTATTAATGCGACTACTTTGACTGCAACTAATACAGATACTGCTTCTGCTGCTACTACTACTATTACTACTGCTGCTACTACTTCTACTGCTACTACTACTCGTAATACACCTACCAAAACTACTACTATTACTAAAAGTACTACTACAATTACTACTACTACAACAATTAATACTACTACTATTATTTCAACTATTGCTACTACTATTACTACTACTACTACTATTGCTACTATTACTATTACTGCTACTAATACTTCTACTAGTACTACTGTTGTTGCTGCTGCAGCTAATGTTGTTGCTACTATGGCTATTATTACTAATGTTGTTACTATTATTGCTACTGCTACGACTGTTGCCATAATCACTACCATGGCTACGAGTGCTGCTATGACTTCTACTACTGCTACAACTACTACCACTACAACTACTACTACGACTGCTACTACTACTACAACTACAACTACTACTATGGCTCCTACTACAACTGTTGCTAATACTACTATAACTGTTACTACTATTATGACTACACTACTACTAGCACTACTACTACGGCTACTTATACTACTACTACTACTACAGCTACTTCTACTACTGTTGCTGCTATTGATGCTGCTACTTCTACTGCAAAAGTTACTACTATTTCTACAACTATTACTGCTACTGCTACTAGTACTACTGCTACTACTTCTGCTTCACCGACTACTACTACTACTTTTGCCACTACCACTACAACTACTTACTACAACTACAACAGCTGCTGCTACTGGTACTACTACTACTAGCACTACTACTATAGCTATTGCTACTACTATTACTACTAATACAACGACTACTACAACTACAACTACTGCTCCTATTGTCACAACTACTGCTACTATTGCAATAACTACTGCTACTACTACCACTACTGCTGTTACAACTACTAGTGATACTACTACTACTGCTTCTACAGCAGTAGCTACTACCCCGACTACTACAATTACTACTACTACCACTGCTACTTCTACTACTGCTGCTTCTACTACTACTAATACAACTACTACTATTGCTAATACAACTCCTACTACTAATTCTACTACTACTGCATCTACTACTACTACTACAACTACTACTATTGCTGATACAACTCCTACTGTTAATTCTACTATTACTTACAACTACTACTATTGCTGATACAACTTCCACTACTAATTCTACTACTACTACTACTACTACTACTACTACTACTACTACTACTACTACTACTACTACTACTACTACTACTACTACTACTACTACTACTACTACCCCTACTACTACTATTACTACTATTGCTACTAATAGTACAACATCTACAATTACCTCTATAACAACTACTACTGCTACAACTACTTCTTCTCATACAACATAGCACAACTACTATTACTACTCCTACAACTACTACTATTGCTACTGTTATTACTGCTACAGCAACTGCTGCTACTTCTGCTGCTACTACTACTCGTCATACACCTACCAAAACTACTACTATTACTACCACTATGATTACTACTACTACTACTACAATTAGTACTACTACTATTATTTCAATTGCTGCTACTAGTACTGCTACTACTAATACTACTACTATGACAACTATTACTACTACTACTACTACTACTTCTACTTCTACTAGTACTACTGCTGCCGCTGCTGCCGTTAATGCTACAGGTGCTACTACTGCTATTACCAATGTTGCTACTATTTTTGCTACTGCTACTTCTACGACTGCTACTGTGACTACTACCATGACTACGAGCGCTACTACAACTTCTACTACTACTACTACAAGGACTACCGCTGCAACAACTACTACGACTGCTACTACCATTACTATTAGTATTGGTACTACTACTACTACTACTACGGCTACTACTACTACTACTACTACTACTACTACTACTTCTACTACTACTACTACGGCTATTACTACTACTACTGCTAATACTACTACTACTACAACTACTACTAGTACTACTACTATAGCTACTTCTACTACTACTACTGCAACTACTGCTACTACTACTACTACTACTACTATTACTACTGATGCTGCTACTACTACTGCAATTGTTACTACTTTGGCTACTACTGCTACTAGTACTTCTGCTACTACCTCTACTGCTACTACTTCCACTACTCCTACTGCTAATACTACAGCTGCTATCACTACAAATACTAACTACTACTACAACTGCTTCTACTACCGGTAATTCTTCTTCTTCTAGTACTACTACTACTACTACTTTCGTTGCTGCTACTACTACTACTATTACTACTACTATTACTACTAAAACTGCTACTACTGCTGCTACTGCCACTACTGCTGCTACTATTGCAACAACTACTATTGCTACTACCACTATTGCTATTACTACTACTACTAATACTACTACTACTACTAATACTACTACTACTACAACTACTACAAATTTTACAGTAGTAGCTACTACCACTACTACTATAATTACTACAACTACCATAGCTACTTCTACTACTATTGCTGCTACTACTACTACTACAACTGCTACTATTG